>CAIGQQ010030794.1:7497-30797 GCA_903798035.1 Danio albolineatus | reverse complement strand
CCTTACGGTGAAACTCAAAAGCTGCAGCACAAAAAAAAAAAAAAAAAACCTTATTGATGATTTATGAAGTCCACAGACTAGCCAAACGCCTTGATTATTACACAGGGAAATATTAACAAGGGCCTCAGTGAAGCATGCAAAAAATAAAACGGCCCACTCAGGTTTCTAGAAGGCCACACAAAAACAAAACAATCGATTTTATTCAAATTAACTTGGGCAAGGTTCTAAAGTTCTTGGTTTAAAGGATGTGAACAATATATATATAATTAGAGCATTAATAAACAGAGAAACAAATAAATGTTATCATTGATCTGACAGACTGAACTTAGTTTTGCTTTAATGTATGCATTTACTGCTAACGCTGACATTCATGCTGAAACAGAAATGGAATTGAAATGAAGTTACATCTATTACAATGGTTTGAAAGGCCTTATTAAACAAGGATACATGTTCTTCAAAGAGAACACTTTGAGGACTGTGTTGATGGCTAAAGCTGGAGGGTTTAAATATGGGATTGGGTCGCAATTACAACCACCCAGATTTTTAGAACCTGCCAGCTTTAAGGTCAAACTCCTCACCTGACCTTAAAAATAATTTAAAGTGGCTGAACTATCCGCGATAATACATTATCCTTGAAAAGTCAAGCCACCGCAGTCTCTGGGAGGCTCCAGACACAATTCTGCCTTGTTAAAGCTTTTTACAACTCCCTCATATATTTCCAAAGAAAAAATTATATGAAGGAGGAGAAAAAAGCGCATAAAATGTGGTTAAATACAGCTGACTTACAGCAGTCAGACTTTGCTGAGATGGAGAAACCTGAACCAAATGTCACTCGCTTTGAAGACGGTCCCAAAACATCAACTTTAAATGTTGGCTGAGGAAGACGATTTTACACAGATGCTGAACTCGGCGAATCATGCCAAGCATTCTGAATTAGTGAGGAGTAGCAAAAGAATATCAAGCAGTGCAAAAAAGTTTGACGTCGAACAACCAAATTGTGGTTCTTCAGCGTGTGCATTTGGATAAAATTGTGATTTATTCAACTTTTTTTTCTCAATTTTGATTGATTCAATCTAACTTTTACTCACCCATAAGCAGAAACAAAAAAGCTTTTGGGCACTTGGTGGGACACAAGTTTTAATGAGGCAGCGGGTGTTGCTAATATATGACAAAGCGCATAAACTCCCATTGTGCAGTGTGGCGCTCA
Organism: Danio albolineatus; assembly: GCA_903798035.1. Taxonomy (NCBI): domain Eukaryota; kingdom Metazoa; phylum Chordata; class Actinopteri; order Cypriniformes; family Danionidae; genus Danio; species Danio albolineatus. The sequence goes on along the minus strand of CAIGQQ010030794.1, from coordinate 29,590 downwards.
AAGCAGTAGGTATTGGGATGGTGTCCTTGAGGTATGCACACAAGTTACAAGAATAAATTGATTTTCACAGGCTTGGGGCTCCTTCTGTCCTTCCTCTGAACTTCCGTATTTCAATCCTGACCGCATAAATAAAAATCCTCTAAACGGACTTAAACGAAAGAGCAGTGAAGTGTGCACGAACGCAGCTGCAAACTCACTTTATTTGACAAGCTTAGATATGGTTCCGGTTTTTCGATCGGTATGCTTATATCACTCTAATGACGTGATAAAACTTGCAATTTAAGATGGTATTAAACCAGATTCTCATGCAGGAAAAGCAGAATTTAGAACGCAAAACTTTTTGTGACAGCAGTAACGAAGTTGAAAAAATGTTTTGCATTAAACATGCTACAAAGGATATCTTTTACAAATCTTAAAAAATGTTTTTCGAAAAATTTCGACCCTTAAGCTTCATAAAAAGTGTATTATTGCCTTTGCATTAAGAGAAAAAGCGTAAAGCTCAGAAATGCTGTAGCATAATTCATTTGCAATGCCATTTGATTTGATCATTATTATACTATTTAGACATTTCAAAACTGATTTAGAGGTATAATTCAGTTAAAAGACACAATTATGACCTACTTACAAAAGAGAATTTGAAGAATGTTGTGGTCCCTGAACCATATTTACTTCAAATCGCATGGGAAAATATTTTAATTAAATTAAAAAAAATCTTTTTTGTGTTCCACATAATCAAGCAAGCCATAATAGTTGCAAAACGACATGAGGAGAGTATATGATGGTAAATCTTTCAATTTTATTTATGCTTTGAGACATTTTGGGCCAAAAAAAAAAAAAAAAAAAGAACAAAAACTTCTTGGGGCCATTGTTTATAACTTGATGGCTCTTTCAGACATTGGTCCAAAAGCGAGCTCAAGAGATCTACCCAGATAATTTGTGGAATGCGTGGCGAATTTTATGCAACCATAGCAAAGCCAAAGCTTTTAGAGATTGGGAAGTGCTCGACACATCCGGCAGCTGGAATGATTGCCACCCAGCTGGAAGTACAAAATAAGAGTGAATGAAGAAAAAAAAAACTGCACAGCTTACAATGCAAAAAGTTCTGAACAAGTGAGGAAATTAGCTGGAGCCGTAGCCCAGCTCCGTCTCTGGAGATGTTATTACTGGCAGGGCAAGCAAATAACAACAGATCCTGCTGTGAGCACAGCGTTGTTGGGTTGATTGTGACAATGGAACATTCTGTCTAATTTACCCACTAAACATTCTACTTCCTCTATTTTCCCCATTGTTATAAGCTCTTGTTTCCTTTCAGTATGTATTACTTTCAAGCTCTATATTTATCAGGCTGTAGGCTGAAGATCTAACATCTATTCTGATATGGCAAAGCTACACTCTTAACTCACATAGATTATTTACTCACACCAGAGGTTCCATGGAGCATCTTTCAGGCCTCCCACTATGAGCCAAATGTCAAAATCTTTAACATTCACTTACTTAAAAGCTAAATTTCCATGACTGATAATTCATTTTTAAAAAAGGCAGATGGTGTGTTGAGTACTGCCGTTATATGTGATTCTGTGATCGCAAAATAAAACACAAAATCTATCAAATGATGCAACATTTAGAGAGAACTTGTGACGTTTTTACATTTCTGAAGACGTATGAATGTATGCCTAGCCATCTGCATTGTTATATTATATTACATAACAGTGTATTTGCATATAGAAAGTGCTCTGCACTGCACTTCTCCTTAGGTGTGTGACCTGCTTTACGCATCATCTGACATTATTGCAACACGCAATCCTCCGCAGATGCAATTTCAACAGGGATATGTGTTGTTGTATGTGCTAGACTTATATGTGCAAAAAATATATAATGCCATTTTTGAAGAGAATAAGCAGCTTGTTTATTTTGATTAAGAGTCCTTCATGCATCAAATATGATGTAGTAGGCTATTTTTCTGGTTAAGATGATGTAGTATATGGTTAAGATGTAAATTGAGACCAATGGTTCTTAGGGTCGAAAAACAAATGAACTACGATTTTTTAATTTGTGTATACATATTTCACAGCAAAACACCACAACAAGTGTTGCAAATATAATATAAAAAAGAAAAATTCCTAATATTACTAGACTTTTTAAAAATATATAATTTCTTGACTATCAATGTCTGTAGAAGACCTTTAAAATTCCAGATATCCCATGATTTTTAACATCCACTGAATCCACTGAATCCACTGAATCGTTCAATAGCACACAAAGATGGAAGCATGTCCAGCCAATCATTTTCCTTGAGGCAAGTTTATTTTTTTAAATTGCCATCATTGGAGGCGATATGTATTTAGAAAGCGGGAGCAGAATGGCGAGGCGATGAGTGTAAATTTCATGCAGAGAGCTCTGGTTCAAATGCAGCAATCATCACTGTCTCAATGTTTCACAATTACTGTACAAGGATGGCTGTGACAAATATCACCAATGGTCATATTCTATTGTAAAACAGCAGAACAAAAACAGAGTAGTAGCATTTTTGTTGTTGTTTTTTCAAGTATCCATATTTGTAACAAAGACTAAAATCAATTTCATAAGAAAAAATATTGCTCTGAGGAACATTTTGTTCACCATGGGTTCATCTAAATACTGCACATCCTAAAACAGCTCTAAAGCACCCACAACTGGGCAACAGCTGGTGGTAATTGTCCCATCGCTCCACCACTATGACTGGACAGCTGGTTAAAAAGTGACAATGCTCAGCATGAAATAGACACTTACTTCTGCCAGTTTTAAATATGCAGCAGCACACCCATTGAAAATGATGGCCAAAGGAAAATGTGTTTCTTTCCAGAAGTTCTCACAGAAAGATTCTTTAGGGAACCCAAATTGTTGGCTTTAAGATTGTACCAGCTATACTAATGCTACATGAAGACATGGTGCAGTTTCTCATTTTATAGTTTTTTTACACAACTACATCAAATAAAGCCCATAAAGCTAAAAATATTGGATCAGTCAGAACAACCGTCTGTTTCTACTTAAAGCAACACTCTTTTTCTTCACTTCCCTTGTGTGTGTGTATATGTGTGTGTGTGTTTGTGAAAATAGACTTATTTTTTTAACTCCCTAAAGTTAAACAGTTGAGTTTTATACTAGCTTTAAATTCATTCAGCCAATCTCTGGGTCTGATAAGAACAGTTTTATTATGAGATGCTAATGGTCTAATCTGTTTCAATTATCAATGCTAAGCTAAAATAAAGGGGCAACCTAGAGATCAGCTGAATGGATTCAAAAACAGTAGAACTTCACTACTGTTTATATCTAGGTGAATTGTAAAATGAGTTGTTGTTTTTTTTTAAGTGTAATGTTTCTTTAATTGCACATAATATGCCTGATTAATATAACAAATTAAGCTTGAACTAACAAAAAATAAAATAATATAATCACAATTAAATTATTTATTTAGGATTAATAATGCTACTTTTAAACAAACAACTAATAATCTACTGATGAGTAAAACGACCCACAAAAAAAAAAAAAAAAAAAAAAAAAAAAAAAAAAAAAAAAAAAAAACAGAAGTATCAATCAGCTTGACTTCAGAGGGATGACCACGCAAAGCTGATTACGTCTGGATGAAACTGAACATCAGAGCCTTACACTCATAATTCTGACCAAAACAGGCTGATATGAGCCACACAGACAAACCTCACAGTCGGCTGTCTAATTAAGGAAAGGAGGATTTTAAGTCAAACTGTTCATCATAATCACACACTGTGGAAAAACAGCAGCTACAGACTCGACTGAATAATCTGGTGCAAGTGACACCTAAAACCAAATGAAAGCTAATGAACTTACACGCAACCATCAGAACAAAAACTGTCAAGTTTATGCAAATTATATTTCACATGTGCTAATTTATACATGAAAATACATGTTCTGTTCCATCAGTTTTTGCTAAATCTAATTCTTTATGTATGTACAGCCAGTGAATTTAAGGTATGGCAGATATTAATTAGATCATGAAGAAGTTGCTTGGCAACCTTGCATGACTGTCCAGTCAAGCAATTTAATAAATATTCATGAACAACGCATTTTCAATAATAGGATCCTTAATTCGCCAGTTGATTAGCACATAATTAACATCTTCATTTTAGCCAGCAAGATAGTTCCAATGGGCAAACATCATGTAGCATAATTAAAGGGATAGTCGACCCAAAAATGAAAATTAAATCATCATTTATTGACACTGGTGCTTTTTATGTTGCTATTTCTAACCACAATAGATCAAATTATATAAATTGTGTATATAACCAGCTTCAGATTGTACCTGTAATGGCAGTGAACAGCAACCAGCATTAAAAAAGATGCATTATGATGGGTTCTAATTTAAAAATAAAACTATATTTAATGTATTATTAAATGAAAAGCTTGACCATTAGTCTTTGACCAATTAGTGCTACAGCTTATTCTGACTCTACCAGAAAAAGCACATAAGTGCACCATTAAAACAAGATTAATAAAACATCAAACACAATGCCTAGAAATTGCTAAAAGCGAACATGTGTTCCTTCATAGAGTTGAATAACTTCAGAAAAGACGGCTAAAATAAACAGATTTCGGTGTTTACTCTAGGATTTTTTCCAGCTGTGGCGGCAGACTCTGTTGGGTCTTTTACACAGACCTACCAACTACCTGTGGCTCAATTTCAATGACAAATATCGTGAGCGCAGTATTACAAGCCGAGATCGCATTTATTACGAGCATGCGAATCTCTTTGCTTGCGCGCCGGTTTCCTCTGTTCGTGCATAAATTTTTTTGCAGCCCTCAAATATACGCAGATCAAGTGGAGTTTTTTTTGTGCGCACTCAAATGCTGCTAAAGTGCGATTTAGTACATTAATGTAACAAGTATGTCTCCAACATTTATTAGATTTGCTAGGAATACTTATGAATGTGTCCAATAGACCTAATGCATCCTGAAGTGAAACAGCCATATACTCCAGCAAGATAAAGTCATTATTAAAAAAATTTTTAAGTGTTATGAAGCATTATCTAATTATGGAAACTGTGTTCATCTTAACTACTAGCTGCGCTGTGTTTGCTAGCCTCAAGCATCACGCACCTGTCAGTCAGTCACCGAGCATGTCTCTTTAAAGAGTTAGGAAAATGATGCACAGCACTAAGATTACAGAAAAGTTCACGCTGTTATAATTCACTTACCTTTTAATATGTTTGGTGCGATTATAACCCGCTATAAAAAAGAACAACAACTAAATGTTTTGAATGAGTAGTAATGTAGCAGTGGCGAAGTGAATTTTGGTGTGAAGCCCCGCTATGGAAGAATGAATGTAGCGAAAACCCTGGATTTATTTTCCAGTAATTCTATGGATTTGTTTTACATTTATGCATTTATTATTGCATTTACATTTATTCATTTTTGTATATTTGCTTTTTTTCATAACAAATCCCATCTTTTTCTACATTTAACAGATAACTGTGAAGTTTCTTTGTGTAGATATGATGACAATTATTTTTCTCACATAAATCTGTCAAAGTCTAACTTCAATAACAACAATGTTCCTTCAAATACAGAGATGGAAGATGGCATTGTATGGAAGATTCCAAGCAACACTTTTTTTAAAAAGTGTAAATGAGCAATTCCATGCAAATGTCAACCTTGCCATGAAAAAATTAAGTTGTCATCATAAATAGCAAAACCCTTATAATTTTTTTGTGTATCCTTGTATTCTACAGTGCTGTACAAATACTCAAAAATGTCTCGGTCAATATTTTCAAACAATTATATTTGATTTAGCAAAATCTCACAAGTGAAAATTTCACATCCGTCACTTGTTTTGGAAAATGTTTCAATATAATGTTAACATATACCTTATCTGTGCGTTTATATTTTGAGTTTTTACTGCAAATGCCACATCCAATACACAATACAATATAATACTTATTTATAAAGCACATTTAAAAACAACCGAGGTTGACCAAAGTGATATACATAGGAGTACTAAAGACAGAGAAGAAAGCAGAATATAAAAGAAACAATTAACAAATAAAAGCGATAAAACAATGATCAAGGAGTATTAAAAGCGAGAAATAATAGATAGGTCTTTAAAACAGACTTAAACACAGAAGTGGAGGGGGAAAGTCTAATGTGAATTGGTAGACTGTTCCAGAGTTTAGGATCAGCAACAGCAAACGCTCGATCACCTCGTTTTTAAGGCACGTTCTGGGGAGAGTGAGAAGATTGAGATCATAAGATCTCACGGATCCATAACGCTCAATTGCTCAAATGTAAAAACTAATGAGTAAATTATGACAAAATAGTAATTTTTAGGTGAACTATCCCTTTAAGCAATATACACTGCATTTTAACATTAGCTTATGCATTCCCTGGACAGTGAACCTTGGGAATGAGCTATGGAGTACAAGCGCTTCTAAACACACAGCTCTAGGACTACAAATAAAAACATACACATTATTATTCTTTAGGAGAATATAATGTGAATTTGGATCACTTCATTGCTAGACTGCGCAAATGCAATGTCAATTTAAAGCCGAGTATGGATCCATTAGTATAAGATTCGCTTATGGAGATCACAGGTCAACGATGGCTTTAAGCGTGCCCGTGTTCCACCATTCAGATTACAGGAGAAATCTGACAGTCTATCATCTGCCTGCAAAAATTTGTACTATCCATTCCAATGCGTGGGAGAAATACAGAAAGGGCCACTCTGAGCACTTACAGGCAGATGTATCCATAAAAACCCTCTTATTCTAATTCAATTCACTGGAACGTTCCTTATATTCAATAATGCGCAGCTGCACAATTCAGTCCATCTTGCCTCTCAATGCATTAAGAATGACCAGCGAGTTAATTATCGCTAATGACAGGCAAAGCAACTAGAAGTCTTAGCATAATGGATTTACAGCATCACACACACACACACACACTATTAGAGGCGGAATGCACAACAAATAAAGTCAATAATATAGCATTAAAAAAATAGGACAGGAATTAAAGAGTCCTAATTATTTGGCTCCGTCTTGACATGTTTTCAAGTCCCTAGAACTAATTGACTGGTAAATATATCAAGATGTCATTTGCTGGCAGTCAGCGGTCAAGACTGGCGTCATTTGCTGTTCACAGACTGAGACGAGTCGCTAATCATCTTGGATTAGCCTGAAGACACACAGGAATGATAAAGCTGGAGAGTGAATTTTCCACACCAAAAGGATTGCGAAAATAATTGGTAAACAAACAAATAATCTTGCCCTAAACTAGTACAACTAGCTAAGTGGGCAGTTGTGTTGCACGTCTCTCCACATTATACAGAGCTATAGGAAAGATTATTAAAGCTGTAATGATTGCCTGCTTTATTTAAATGGCAAACTCGGGATCAATTCAATATTGATAACTGAAATATATTAAGTTGAATTGAAACAACTTTAATTATCATTCAGATTATAGTTAAAAACAGGGAACATTTTTTTTTTTAAATACGAGACTATTTTTTTCTTTTAAATTACCCATTTCATTTTTAAAGACTAACTTTTGGATTTAAATGTTAAAAACTGATTGCTTAAGTTTTATTACACTTATTTTCTGTCAGCATGATTTATAATTGCACCAAATCTAATGCAGTATGAGTAGGTCCACACGGAATCTGTGCACGTAGAAATCCGCAGATTTTTTGCCCATCGTTGAATCCATGTATTTACTTGTATAAATGTGTGTAAATGTATATTTATTGGGTTTTTTAATTAATTTAATTAATATTATGGTGATATAATAATAGTAATATTAAAATGTTTATATGATTTATGAACACTACAGTTTGTAAAGTAATATTTTCTGACTTTTAGTAGATGTATTATACGAGACTTGCTTTGTTTGCCAAATGTGTGTCTCTAGCTGGATTTACATTGTAAACATTCAATAAAAGTTTTTAAAAAAATATATATATTTTTTAATATTAAGATTTTAGTTATGATACTTTTGCGATAAACTTTTATGATACTCTTGGGAAACTCTTATGATAAACGATTGCGCATTAATCCAGTTTTTTTTTTTTTTCACAAAATTCTCTAAGTATGAGGTATATACAGATGAATTTGATTTTAAAAAGTATAGCTAATAATTAATTTCAGTAACTGAATTATTGAAAATTCTAATTAAACGTAAATAGCAGTGACCACGTTAAATGATTACAGAATTTTTAGTTTTGGGTGAACTAGAGGGCTGGCGTTCTGCTGAGTTTAGCTCCAACTTTCTTCAACACACCTGCCAGGAAGTTTTTTAGTATATCAACAACTTAATTAGCTCGGGTTCAGGTGTGTTGGAGCTGAACTCTCCAGGACACCGGCCTTCCAGGGCAGAGTTTAGACACCCCTGATCCAGATTAAAGTTAAGGGGCGATTATGTTTTCGATTGTCAGGGTTAAACTATAGAATAGTCTTTCTAGTCTCCCTCCACTTAGTTTCTTCAGAATAAGAATTTAGAACAAAGCTAAAAACTTATTTCTTTTCTATGGCTTTTATCTGTCCATAAAGTACACAAATAAATTATTAACCAGTGTATTTCATCCCTCTTGGTTTTTTAATGCACTGTGGTAATTTATATCTATTTTATGTTGGGGTTTTTTTCCTTAGCAGAGTTTTTTTAACAGCACAGAGGTCAACTGTCATTTTTTATAGCACCTTATAAATAAATTTGATTTAACTCATCACTTTTAGTATAAAAGATACAAACTAATCATTAGTTTTAATAATAGTCAACTATGAAAACTCTTAAATATCTAGTCAAGCTAAATAGATATCTAGAAAACTTTCCCTCGACAAATGATTAGCATCCTATAATGCATATCTGCTCTCAAAAACAGCTGCTGAATCTCCCTCTACAGAACAAAGTAAACTGCTTCTGTATTGACTGCACAAAACCTCTAGTCTACTAATTGCCCTTATATTACACACTTGCCATTGTCTTGAATTGCATTATTGAATCACCATTATCCTGAATTGCATTGTTGTACTGTATTGCACTATTTCTACATTACTAAAGGGGACTATAAGGCACTAATCTGCCTACCACGCTGACTCATAATTTGTCTACATTAAGCTGTTTTTATTTTCTTGAAAAGGTATATTTTGGGCTTACATCTTACATCTACAACGCAATTTTCATTAGCCCTACCGTTACACAAGCAACCATCATTCACAGAAATTAGCATCTTGAACAGATGATAAAATGCCACTTTTCTTTCAAAATCAATATACTGCATTCTGAATATGAATGTTTTAGAATATTTTTACTGATGTAAGTCAAGCAGCAGTGTCAAATCAAGGCTCTGGCACTGAAACTGTGTGAAATTAATGAATAGAAATACACAGAAGTGAAACGAGGATTCAGAATCTGCAGAAGTGGCCTTGGAGGAGAGCCACCAAGTATGAACATAACCTTGAAGGTTATGAAACACAGTTATTTAAGTTGGTAAACATCAATTTCTGAAACCAAATGAGTAGGTAATGAGATGCTGAATATGCCATAATGTGTTATTAGCATCCCATACACATGCAAATCAGAATGTCAGTATCAAAAAGACTGGGAACTGTGCATACTGAGAGGCTGATCACACAGGACGAGGGTCTGTCCCGGATGTAAATGCAATTTAAAGGGGTCATGATGTAAGAAATAAAATGTTCCTTGATCGTTTGACATTAAAGAGGTCTTTGAACCATTAAAACATGTTGCAAGTTTCATAACTTCAAACGCCCTCCCTATTTAAAACCTCCAAATAAGCTTGTTTGGATTGTGTGTGACCGAAGATTTTACACAAACAAACACGCAATTAACAGTGGCAAATCAATCTACTTCAGTGCACCATAAGGGGACAGATTTGAAAACAGGGTGTAATGGAGATTTCAAATAACTTTCAAATAAACTGGATTATGGATACTATATAGGGCTGCATGATTTGGGAAAATTGTCATATTGCGATTATTGAGGGCAATATTGCGATATGCGATTGCAATTATAAATGGTATTGTAAGTCAACTTAATGGGTTTTTAAGAAAATTGCACACACAGATTAGTAATAATGCTGGAGTGTGCGTTTGTTCAACTTGAAATGGTTTCAAAATAAATAATTTTTACAAAATAAATATCTGCATTATTGTAAACTTATTTTCATATTCCATATTTCATATTTATTGCAATTATTAAATGAAATAACAATATTTTATAAGTATGGCTTTGTATTATTGTTTATGAGAGAGAAATGCAGCATGCACTTTTTAAACATATCATATTTAGTCGGTTATATATATATATACACACACACGCACGCACGCACGCACGCACGCACGCACGCACGCACGCACGCACGCACGCACGCACGCACGCACGCACGCACGCACGCACACACACATACAACTTTTGGTTCTGCTTATTTGATTTAATTTAAAACGTGGCCATATGCATTACATGCATCCTACATGAAAACATTCAGCATGTTTCTGGTTTTATAGAGAACGTTGGGCACATGGAAGGGTTAACAGCAGATATTCCTCGTCACTCACCACCATACATGCATACAATAATTCTTCTAGTTTCAATTTAATTCAATAATTTACTTTGAATGAAAACACTGAACCTATGATGACGGTTGTGAGCAATTCGACCTACTCTCAAGACCTTTACTAATATTTCCAACTTCCCGAGTAGTTCTGTTCATTAATGGACGTCATTACTTCTGACTCACCGCTGCAAATAATGTATTTTAAGGGGTGCGATGTCCAAGCTGTTTTTGGAGGAGACGCGCTCGGTCGCGCTTGTCAGCATGTGTTACTCAGACACACAACACACACAGTCCTGATGGCTTCTGGGTCGTGTAGTTCTTTTTTAATTGCGTTACATTGTAATCGTATTAAAAGGAAACTACAAAAATGGCGGTGCATTTTCTTTCTTGAGTGTCTTGAGTGTCCATGAATGCATTTGTTTATTTAATATAATCGCAAGATTCGCTGTAATGTAATCGCATAGGCTGACATCGCGATTGCGATTGCGATACGATTAATCGTGCAGCACTAATACTATATTTAAAAAATATACTTGCATTCTTTTTCTTGTTAAATGTTATTTGCTGTCCATACAAGATGAGCACTATAGAAAAATAAATGTATTAATCTCTTTAAAAACTAATAATGAAAACCTATGAATTGTATGTTTGTTTGGAGCATATGACAACAGACTTTTGTAAAATGGCATGGTGTAAAGCAGTAGACCCCAAACCCTGAGCTGAGGACGGGTACCGGTCCGTGGATCAACTGGTACACGCACACAAAATCAATAATTATTTCCGTTTTATTTATTATCCGAGTCTGCACTCCGGTCTTTTATTTTAAAAAATCTTTTATTTTGAAAAATTACCGTATTCTCTCAGTTACATTTCGGTCACTTGAGCACCAATATTTAATCCACGAGCAGCAAAATGAGTAAGAAACATGTCTTTGGAAAGTTTCTTTAAAGTTTTCTTAAAACAGGTAAAAGACCCACAAACTGCCGAGGAATAGACCAGCAACCAAATTGTCTACAAATCAGGTGAATCAAGCATGTCTGTAAAAAAAAAAAGATCAACTGCTGGAGATCGGAAATGTTGGCGGCCAATCACATATAGTGTCTTTTCCACACACAAGTTTGTTATTTTCAAATGGAGGCATATTGGGAGCGACAAGCTAAATTCGAATGCTGAGAGTTCGCCGTAAGTCACATGATGAGAACTGAGCAATCAACTCAATGAACTGTATGGAATATACACATTTCAATAGACTAATTGTTTCAGACAAACACAGAACAGCCAAAAACTGCAGTGCTTTTTAGTTTTCTCCATAATTAAACTTGTATCAGAATTGTATCAATGTTTTGTCAGTTTGTCATCCTCTGAGAAAAAGGCTGATGGTTGCCAAGCAATCTACGTACACTGCTCACCCAAATTTTAAAACATTTTGTTGTATGAAGTAGGGAAGGAGCTCTGAAGCTTTTCTCATTAAATTAGCTATTTATGAAAAGTTAAAAAGGCCAATAGACTAAAAGCCATTTAGACCAGGGGTTCCCAAACTTTTCAGCCAATGGCCCCCAAAATAAGAATGCCAGTGACTCGCGACCCCCAATATCCTCTGAAGTGGTTATAAATATATAAACCTGGCACACAACGGCGCACACATACCAATAGGCCCAAATCTATTCATCATTTAATTTTGTAGAACGCCACTAGGAGACCATCCTCCATGTTCAGTTTTGGCCTGTATTTATTTTTCATGTATGTGAGTGCTGTAAAGGTGTCCGAAAGCTTAACTTGATGCCATAAAATTAATGTGTTGCATCATCATTAATATAACGTAATCACCCCAGGGGTCGAAAAAAATAAATATAAATTTTAACACTGATGCATGTGGTTTTTAATGTTTATTATTAACATGTTACCAATGTTACTATTAACTTATATTTTGTTCTTCAATAGCTTTTGGATAAAATATGGTCACTCTAATAGTTTAATAAAAATTCATTTGATTTTTGGAAATCACCAAGCAACCCCCACACTTTGGGAACCATTGATTTAGACAACCATTGCTGCCTATTTTATTTTAGTTGAATCAAATGGTTTTTTTCTAGTAATCTAAACTAACATCAAACTGACTAAATATAAACTATGTGAAACTTAAAAAAAATAGTTGAAACATGTTAAAACTTAAAGGGCCACGAAACCCCCCTGGCTAGGCTGGGTGTTTTCACATCTACAGTCTGGAAAAGCTCAGGAAAGTGGGTGTGTCCAGCTCTGTTTAGGTGGGAGTGTCAGGGGAGGGAAAGAGGGAAGGTTTTGCATAAAGATGGGAGTTTCCATTTGTGCACGCGCTCATTTTCAAAAAACGACGCACACAGGCGCAGGGGGAGAAATGACTGTGTGAAGTGACATCAGTAATCTAATTATTAGCCAAATTATTAATTTGTTGACGTTAGCGGCAGTTTGGTGCTTATACTTTAATCCAGGAACATTTCCTGCATGTCCCCCGTGACAAACTAGATGTGAGAAACTATTGAGAGTGTTGTTTTAATGTAGTGTTTAATACCGCGCGGCGTAAGGCAGAAATAAAAAGCCCTCCGCAGACTATCCGGTCACAAAATGCGGCGAAAATTCTACACAAAAGTAATTGTTTGACTGCAGTGTTTACACTCGGAGAGCAGAATGTACAGCGGATCTTTCAGTCTTTAATATTGTACGGATATTAACCTGCTGTAAACTCAGTAACAGTTCATCATTTTGACAAAAGTCTGTCTTAAAACACTGACAGAGTTACGAACTCTATGAACTACTAACTAACTACGAACTGAATAAACAAAGAGCACTGATGGCTTACCAAATCTCTAGACAATCCACATTAACTGGAGCGGCGTCTGTTTTATAAGGAGACGAGCGGCAAAACCATTTCCAGATGCGGAAAGCTCTCGGGTGAAGAGATAAAGTTCCTTGCAGACACATTTCTGCTGCGCGCGCGTCCAGCTAAGTGTCCAATGAAGACTAAACCTTCTCTACCATTGCTACAGCTGCAGCACATAAACACAACACTGGCAACCTGCGTCTCCTTCCACTTGTTTTGGAAGCACAACGTGGCGTCTCTGCCGTCTCACTGCAACACATACACACAAACAGTCTTCGAAGCTCTCGTGCATATTAATGAGTTGCACCGCAAACCCAGCAGAGCGCGCTGATTGGCTTGAACAAAGGCTATGTCATGAATTAATGCTACACGCTCACTGACGTCAATTGGTTCGCTTCCGGGACAGACCCCAGTCACCACGCGGGAGAATACGCATGGATCTCATAGGCGTGACGCTGCCTCAAAAATTCGTTTCAAACCAGAAGAACGAATTTGCTCGAAATAACGCAAAAACAACCAATTTTCACTTTTTAGTCAATTATGTGTCCTAATAGTGTTTATAGCAGCGTGGGACTCATATATGACTGTCAACAGCTCAAAAAATGTGTTTTGGTGTTTCGTGGCCCTTTAAAGCAACTTAAAAATATTTGATGCCTTGACTTTTAGTCATTACATTTTTTACAGTATAAACGAATAAAAGTATGGGCTTTCATGAAAATAAAAAAATGAGACTGTATAATGTTTCAGAGCAATTGACTGTTTTGTACACGAGGAATGGAGTGTAACGGAGAATCTCCAGTGTAATTGAGAATTCAAAGAAATCTGTTGAATGCTCTGGCAGCATACAGCTTCTGATCTGTTACTTCATAAGATTATGCCCCTTAATGACTTTGCTTAATGGATAATACTTGCATGCAATAGCCCTTCAAAAAAAAAAAAAACTATTTAAACCTTATAATTAATGTTGTGCATGAATAAAACACAAGATAACCTCATGCTTCCATTCAAAATGATATAAAAACTAGTACAGTATGCAAGACAGGAAGACAGTAAAAAGAGAAAACAGCATTAAGCTACCTCCTGCCCGCTCAGGCCTTCTTTCTGCATGAAGTAGTGTTTTTTGAACTCGTAATAGGAGTTGTACTGGTGCCAGGACTGCAGGAAGTCAAACCTTTAGGGTGTAGAAGACACACACATACAGAGAGAGAGAGAGAGAGAGAGAGAGAGAGAGCGCTTTATAGTTATTACATATTACAGCGATCTAATAGGAGCAGTGAGACTGTAGTATCTGAAAGATGGCTGTAAAGAGCAGCAGAGTAACTTCCTTACCGCGGGTCATTCTTGGCACGAACGCTGGTCTCGAATTTCACCCCGTTTCTGGCCACATACTCGGCTAGTTTATCAATGACAGGTTGGATGTCGGGAGGCGGAGGGATGATGGCAGCGACAGGAGCAGCAGTGGCTGTTACCGGCGGGGGAACAACAGTGGTCTGAGGAGGCCTGGAACTGATGGATGGGGAAAAAAAACGATAATACTGGAACACTTCGCTGATAATGACTTGAAATGTGAACATCGACCCAATATGGAAAATTATATGCCTTGCCAATTAGATGATGAGTTGATTATCGGCCTGCGGTAACTTAATTGTCTAAAATCAGGTTAGCAATCTGCTCATTCTTGAGGTGAATTTATTCCAGAGTCACGGTTTCAGATTGCCAACTTGAAACTGCAAACACGAGCACTGAATGACTCAGTGTTTAATACCAGTCATTAAGATATTTACCAACAGTAACTAGTCCAATGTGTGCTTGAGTCTCTGAAGAGAGTCTCCCCCAGTTCCTAATGCCCACCTAGTTAAACAGAGACTAGGAAAATGGGCAACACTTTAATGTAGAGAGACCAATTTTCACAATTAACTACTTGGTGGCTTACTACCGGCCTATTATTAAGAATTTGGTTGTTTATTAGTACTTAAAAAGTACATATTTTACATGATCTTATTCTGCAACCCTATACCCAATACTAAAACCCTACGATTACTTTAAAAGCTAAAAAGCTAAAAGTCTTGGTTAATAGCAAGATTTGCACTTTAAAATAAATAGTGATTATTTTACATCATAAAACCATAAGCTTTCTCATTTTCCTTGATTCTTTGAAAGGCATTAATCATACACTGATTAATTCCTTACAATATTGCCCCTAAGCAGCTTCTTTCTAGTCCTAGTGTGTAACTGATAAGGAATTTGATTAATTCAGGGGGTGTGGTGTTGGTTATACTAATAAAAATGTAATTAAAATATGAAAACATTAAGTTAATTCTGTTAAAGAATTAAGCATTAATTGGCATCATAAAATCATAAATCCGCTAGAAGCAAAAGCTTATGGGGAATAAAAAAAACAAACCCTAAAAGAAGAAAATGAAAGGCAGTGGTATCACTGGTAAAAAGCAGTAAATTAAGACACTGGTATCAGTAATGGATGTCGACGAAAGAAAAAAAAAAGGCTGAACCATATCTGTTTCATCAACACTTGAGACTCCAACAATAGCAATACATTTACATTTAATCTTTTAGTAGACGCTTTTATCCAAAGCAACTTACAAACGATGATAAAGAAGCACTTCAAATCAACAGAGAGCAGCAATAAATAGATACAATGCCAAGTCTAAATTAGTTTAGCAGTTGTTTTATACAAGCATATATACACATATTCATACACAGATATACACATCTGTAGAGAGGAAAGAGTGTTTCTCCTATTTAGCTTGTCAAGTCTACTCACTTGCATGAAGCACACTCCGAATCTCACAATGTTTTCCCAGAAATATCAAGTGCTTAAAAGAAAGTGTTTGTTGCATATGGAGAAGATGAGTGTGTCACCTACAGGTGGTTTTCCAAGCCACTCAGCTGCATAAAGTAAACTCAGAATAGCACAATGTTTTCCTAGAAACATGGAGTGTTTTTACGAAAGTGTCTGGTGCATAAGGAGAGGAAAGAGTTCTCCTATAGGTGATTTATCAAGCCCAACTACATTCAGAATTGCACAACAGCATGTTCTTTTCTGTTCTAAATCTATATTTGTAATTAAATTTAAAAAGCTACATTTTAAAAATGCTAAACTAACTGAGATTTGTCACAGCATGTACAGTTGAAGTCAAAATTATTCGCCTCCTGTGAATATTTTTCTTTTTAAAATATTTCCCAAATTATATTTTACAGTGCAAGGCATTTATGACAGTATTTCCTACAACATTTCTTCTTATTTGTTTTATTTCAGCTAGAATAAAATCAGTTTTTCATTTTTTTTGCTACTGTTTTAAGGTCAATATTATTAGATCTCGTAAGCATTTTCTTTTCGATTGTCTACAGAACAGACCATCGTTATAGAATGATTTGCCTAATTAGCCTAACTTGTTTAATTAACCTAGAGAAGCCTTTAAATGTCACTTTAAGCTAAATACTAGTATCTTGAAAAATATCTAGTAAAATATTAAACTCCCAAATCAAAACAAATTGGGACAGTATGGAAAACACAAATAAAAAAAAAGAAAGCAGTGATTTCCAAATTGACTTGTATTTCATTTCATTGCAGACAATCACCAGTTTGTCAACAAATACAAAAATTATTAAAATGTTTAAAAACAACGTTCCATGAAGAAAGATAGGAAGACATTTGGGTATTTCACCTTCACCAGTGCACAACATAATTAAAAGATTCAAGGAATCTGGAGAAATGTCAGTGCGTAAAGGACAAGGGTGCATACCTAAGCTGCACAACCGTGATCTCTGATCCCCCAGGCAGCTCTGCATCAAGAATCATCATTCATTGATACGCTATAACATCACATGGCCTCAGGATTACTTTGGCAAACCTTTGCCAAGTACTACAATATGTACATCCACAAATGCCAGAACTACGAAATTGTACTGTGCCAAAAGGAAGCCAGATGTTAACAGTGTCCAAAAGCATCTTCAGCTTCTCTGGGCTTAGATGCATCTGTGATGAACCATCACACAGTGGAAAAGTGTTTGAAGAATCAGTATTTCAGGTATTTTTTGAAGAAATGGACACCATGTGCTCCAAAGAAAAAAAAGAATCGTCCAGGCTGTTACCAGCAACAAGTCCAAAAGCCAGGGTCTGTCATGGTAATGGATTGCATCAGTGCCCATGGCAAAGGTAATTTACACTTCTGTGATGGCATAATTAATGCTGAAAAGTACAAAGAGATTTTGGAGCACAATACGCTGCCTTCTTTTCCAGGGACACCCATGCATTTTTCAACAAGACAATGCAAAACCACATTCTACACACATCACAAAGTGTGTACGGAGGAAGAAGATACAGGTACTTGACTGGCCTGTCTGCAATCCTGACCTGTCTCCAATAGAGAATGTGTGGCGCATTTTGTGCAAAAACACATTAAATAATGTTTGTGGTATTGTCTGCAATGAATTACAAATTTGTAAATCACTACTTTTGTGTGTGTGTGTGTGTGTGTGTGTGTGTGTGTGTGTGTGTGTGTGCGTTGGTGCGACCGGACTGTTGGGACAAAACACCTGAATACATACCGACACTATTGGCACACACCGTAACTATTGGGACAGTGCTACTGTCCCGATAAGTCGAGCACTGTACACGTGTTCAAAATGGCGCGATGCACCCCCTCTCGCGTTTTCACGTCATGTCTCAATAATTACGGTGAACCCGTTTTTCGGTGTGTATCAGTGTGTGCTCAATGTGTATAATCTCCCCCTTCGATCCCTCGCTGCAACTGCTGTCTCATACACATTTCGGGCTCTTCCTAGTCGCGTTTCATTGGTCGCGCGCCGAAACTTTCTCGTCAGCGATTGGCTGGATTTTATCGCGTTTCATTGGTCGAGCAGCGGAACTGTCGTCAGCGATTGGCTGGATTGGATGTCAATCAATGTCTGCGCGCTTCTGGTTTCCAATTGGCTGCCGAAGCCACGTGACGGGGAGCTTTAATTCCGGCGAGGTAAAGCATTGATAACAACGAAAGAGAAGTATTTGTGCATCTTAAAGGTAAGAACTGCTTATTTACTGTTTACTTTTGTGGCGTGTGTTAAGTTAACTGTAAACATGCTGTGAACGACAGGTAGTCAGGGTCATATGCAGGATCATTAGCACATTAAATGGTGTCTGTGACCCAATCTGTTTATATTACAGTTATATGACACGTATATTTATTTCTTAGAGATTTTACTACCGTCTGATAACTGCTATTATTGTGCTAATATGACATCTCGGTTCACTACAGTGTTTGAGTTCATATTTAATGGAACATTACTAGTAAATTGGATATTTTTGGCTTAATTTTAAACATTTTAAAACTTTTTTTAATGATGCATGTTATTTTAAAAACACACGTGTGTTAAACTGTATCTGGTATTTTCAATACCTCAGTTTAGACCTGTCATTAAGGCATTAAGTTTAATACATTTTTGTCAAGACAGTCAGATGTGGATGATGCTAAATACAGGTGTGAACGAGGGCTAAACTTTTTGAGCTTGTCCACTGTAGACTTTTTAATTATTCATTATGATTATTATTAACAACGTAATAATTGTTATGGTTTAATAACCAATAACAAGTTGGTCAGGATGTCAACAGGGATACTCTTAGGAAGGGAAGTTTACTGTGTCATATATTTAACAAAAGATTAAAAGGGCCAAGATTAGCTTAACATAACAAAATATCCAATATTAGGTTAGTACTTTGTGTTTCAGTCAGGAATGTTTTAATTATGAATTATTTTTCCCACAGCATCGATACTTTAAAAAAGGATGGATAACTGGATGTCTGGATGATGATCTCAGGCAGTAGTTCTTAAAGGAAGAACCTGTATCTGTTTACTACAACGGATATCTTTCCAGAAATTACCAACAACTATGCTGATTCTTCTTAGCCATGGCGTTCAAGGGTGAGTGTGTGCTCTCTCAAAGACTGTTTTCTATTATCAGAGGCCAGCTTAGCTGTATTGTGTTATAGATTTTATTTATTAGTTTACTTCTTGATGTTTGAAATTGTTCTAAAGAAATGGACCCTTTTCACGTTTCTGGGTTTCTATGTAGCGGAAAACATCATAGTTGGGTAAACTTAGAGCGCAGTGAATAGAAGAGTACAACAAATAATTTTTTTCACAACCCTATTTGCTGAAATAATAAAAGAAAAAGTCCACAATGGTATTATCTTGACTTTCAGCTAAAGGAAAAAAGTGTGATACTAAATAACCGCAGCCAGAGAAGAGAATAACATCAAATTTACTCTCAGCCCCATAGATGCTGCATTAAAAACACCTTGCATAAGCGGTAATTCATTTTTTGTAAGATAATATAATACATACATGCATACATGTAAAAGTTCACCCTATTTAAAAAAAAAATCTAAATATTAAAAACTTTCAAGGATTTAAGCTGATGACTGTTAAACACGTCATAACAGTTATGTGAAAAGCTTCCATACCTTAATGTTCTGTACATGTTTATATTTTTGTTCTATTCCTGCTATGTACAAAAAAAAGTGGCAGTAACTATTTACACTTTGTTTGTTATTGTTTCTACTTATTCTGAGATCGAATGCAGTGCGAAAACTTCCACATCAGGGAAAGAAAAAGTAAGTGAATTTAATTTCCTCCTTGATGCTAACCATGTTAGAACCTTAAATCAGAAAAGGTTGCCACAGTATGGAAAATGCATATAAGAAAAAGTAGTGATTTCTAAATTTACTTTGACTTGTATTGCATTGCAGACAATCCAACAGACGTTATTTAATGTGTTGATAAACACGTATTCCAATGTTGGTTCTTGCAACATATTTAAAAAAAAGTTGTAACAGGAGCAGTTCAGGGCTGTCATCAGGTAAACTGGTTAAATAATGATGTGATGTCAACAGGTGATTGTGATTATGATTTGGTACAAGAGCAGCATCCAATAAAAGGTCTAGTCCTTTAGGAGCAAAGATGGGCCGAGGATTACCAGTTTGCCAACAAATACGTGAGAAAATGACTGAAATGTTTATAAACAATGTTCCTCAGAGAAAGAGGAAGACATGTGGATATTTCACCTTCAGCAGTGCAGAACATCATTAAAAGATTTTAGGAACCTTGAGGATTTTCATTGTGTAAAGGACAAGAGCGCAAGCCTGAGCTGAACAACCGTGATCTCCGACCCCTCAGGAGGCGCTGCATCAGGAATCTTCATTCATCTATAAACCTGATCACCACATGGGCTCAGGACTACTGCGGTAAACCTGTCAAGCACCACAATACAGGGTTACATCCACAAACGCCAGTCAAATCTGTACTGTGCCAAAAAGAAGCCCTATGTTAACAGTGTTCAGAAGTGCCGTGCACACGGTGGAGGCATCTGGAATGGACCATCACACAGTGGAAACATGCACTGTGGTCAGATGATTCTGTGTTTCAGGTATTTTGGGGGAGAAATGGACACCGTGTGCTCCGGACCAAAGAAGAAAAGTATCATCCAGACTGTTACCAGCAACAAGTCCAGAAGCCAGGGTCTGTCATGGTCTGGGGTTGTGTCGGTAACTTGCCCTTCTGTTATGGTCCATTAATGCTGAACAGCACAGAGAGATTCTGGAGCACAAATGCTGCCTTCTTCTCCAGGGACGCCCATGCTGATTTCAACAAGACAATGCAGAACCACTTTCAGCACACATTACAGAGTCCTGCCGTGAAGGAAGAGGAGACGGCTGCCGGACTGGCCTGCCTGCAGTCCCCACCTGTCTCTAATAGAGAATGTGTGGCGCATTTTGAAGCCCAAAATGCATCAACAAAGACCCTGTACTGTTGCTCACTTTAAGACTTGTTTGCAGGAATAACAGTAGAAAATGACACCTGAAACACTTCATCACTTGGTGTCTTCAGTCCCTAAACATCTTTTTAAGTGTTGTAAACAGTAATGACAACATTACAAAGTGGTAAAAGCGATGCTGCGAAACCTTTTTTGTAATGTGTTGCAGGAACAAAATTGGAATACATGAGGAAAATCATGAGCAGCACATTAAATAACGTTTGTTGTATTGTCTGCTACGAAATACAAGTTATAGTAAATTTAGCAATTTCCATACAGTCCCAACTGTTTCTGATTTGTGGTTGTAGAAGTAGGGTTGACCATCATTGTAGGCAGTTTTTTCTGGGCTGTTTTCTCAAAATTGTTGTTGTGATGACTCTCTTTGAGTAAAATATACCCCTCTTTATAAATTGATAATAATGTCTAGTGTATTGGGGGATGGGCATGACATGGACATGAAATGTAGGGACATTTTGGCCTTGTGAGGACCCCCATATTTTACACAATTGATGAATAGAGTTTGGTTGGTTATGTGTTGGCTTTTTAGGCTCAGATAACAAATTAAATGAAATTGTAGTTGTTGTCCATGAATTTTTAATTCATTTGCTGTTCCCTAACACCTAAAATTGGCCAGGTAATATTAGTTCATTAGTTAAGTGTAGTAATTACTTGGCAAGATTTCTGACCCAATCTTGTGCCTTTCCTTTTCACATTTACAGGAACTATGTGAAGAATCATCAATAGAAACATCCACACCAGGGAAAGAGACAGTAAGTGATTTTAATTTCCTTCTTAATATAAGCAGAGTTTCCATCCAAAACTGCAAATAT
>CAIGQQ010030790.1:1724737-1737447 GCA_903798035.1 Danio albolineatus | reverse complement strand
AGAGAGAGAGAGGGCTGAATGTGTTGGCGAGCCGGATAGTAGACAGCGGATTAAGTGCACTACACTAAACTCTGAGTGCGGGAGTGTTACATGGGGGCGAGCGAGGGCCGGTGGGAGAGGAAAAAAGGAGAGGGGAGTGTTGTCTCTACTCTGCCACATGGCGGTGGGCTGGAGGAGAGGTTGCCAGGCAGCCTTTTGTGCAGTTCAAGGCTGTTTGAAATTTCAGTGGGATACAGGAGGTTCATTAAGGAGCCTTTTCGTCCGGCATCAAAAGAAGTGTCCATCACCTTTAGAACACATGTGCCCACACTCACGGTGGCTTAGGTTTGCTGACACACAAAGCGCTCGCATGTACGCCCACTTGCTCAATCTCTCTCCAATTTACAGCGTCGGGACTCGGAATATGTGCGTGCTCAATCAAAATAATCAATCTGGGTTGAGGCCAAAGCAACAATACGTTTGATTAACAAGCGCCGCTTACATCGTATCAAATCCACTCTCAGCCAACCAATCATCTGAAACCGTAGAGCCTCTCTGTGACTGTTAAAAGCAGAAAAAACAGAGGAGCTAGCCTCTGGTATATCTGGCTCGCTCTCCCATTGACCTTTATTGGAATTCAGGGCACCGTGAACACAAAAAAGGGCTTGTTCAGGATGAAACTCGCTGCTTCCTGGAACCTTCTCCAAGAATAGCAGGGGGGAAAAGTATGACTTAGAGTAGCTCGTTTTATGCGATCGTATTTTTTCCCCCTAAACTAACAAGCGCCGTTGTCTTTTAGTCAGGGTTTGGGTTTCATCTGTCCTACTTTCTGAGGTTCTCTTGGATCGCAGTGGACATTCAATCACTTGTTGTCTGCCTGCGTGAGTCCTGGTTAATATTTCCACGCTGACCGCCGGCTGAAGTATTATATACTTGGCGCTGTTATACAGCAGCATTCAATTCAATTCAATTCACCTTTATTTGTATAGCGCTCCGACAATGTAGATTGTGTCAAAGCAGCATCACATTGAAGGTTATAGTGAATGTAAACAGTGTCAGTCCAGTTTTCAGTGTTGGAGTTCAGTTTAGTTTAGTTCAGTGTGGTTTAATATTCACTGCTGAGAGTCCAAACACTGAAGAGTAATCCATCCATGCGCAGATCTACAAGTTCTGAACCATGCGAGCCAGTGGTGACAGCAGCTAGGTAAAAAATTTGGCTAAAGTAAAGATGTAGCGATGGATGGATGGATGGAATGATGTAGAAATGGATGGATGGATGGAATGATGTCGCGATGGATGGATGGATGGAATGAAGTAGCGATGGATGGATAGATGGATGGATAGATGGATGGAATGATGTAGCGATGGATGGATGGAATGATGTATCGATGGATGAATGGATGGAATGATGTATTGATGGATGGATGAAAAGATGTAGCGATGGATGGATGGAATGAAGTAGCGATGGATGGATGGAATGATGTATCGATGGATGAATGGATGGAATGATGTATTGATGGATGGATGAAATGATGTAGCGATGAATGGATGGAATGAAGTAGTGATGGATGGATGGAATGATGTATCGATGGATGAATGGATTGAATGATGTAGCGATGGATGGATGGAATGATGTAGCGGTGGATGGATGGAATAATGTAGCGATGGATGGATGGAATGATTTAGCGATGGATGGATGGAATGATATAGTGACGGATGGATGGATAGTATGATGTAGCGATGGATGGATGCATAGAATGATGTAGTGATGGATGGATGGATGGATGGATGGATGGATGTAGCGATGGATTTATTATTTATTTATTTTATTGTTTATTTTTATTTATTATGGATTTGTAGCTTATCTCGTCGCGGGTCTTGGATCACCTCCATGGCGCTGCATAGTCTCTAGGAGCCTCGGGATGAGTATCTCCAGGTGGAGATAGAGAATAAAGAGAATAATTAGTGTGGCTACCGTCACCACAGATCGGGATTGGGTGTCCTTGAACTTCAGGGCTCACATGAACTTCTCTCAATATGCCTGATTGTCAGCGTAGTTATGGAAAAATCCATATCCCAGTGCACCTTCCACCAGGACTAAATGTGTCCCACAGGACATCCGTTGGACGCTTCAATGGAGACCGTGACATTGAAAGTAGATACCTCTCAACCCTCGAGAGACATCTTCAAGTCATTCCCCAAGACATGTGATCCTTGATGCTGTAAATCATAGTATATCCAACGCTTAAAATGAGCCATATTGGTAATGGATGCGTCACACTAAAGCCTGACAGACCTTTGACAGATTCTCAAAAAGCTTCCCATTCTCCTCTGCTTGAGAAAATGCAAATGTAGCCTCTGGCACCTGACTTACCCAGAAGATTGAAGGGGCTTATACAATTTGTAATAAGTAGTGTACAATAGAGGTTTAATTTTCATCCTCGACTGAACAAGGAATATTCGCTTTTTTGGGGGAGGAAGGGGAGGGTTGGGTTCCTACCCCGTGAAAGAGGAGTTCATTTGGATGGAGGGTGTTTGCTAGTTATTTGCAGGGATGGAAATGAAGCCTCTTGCCAAGGCATCAGCTGCAACTGTCAGAGGTCTCTGAAGCGAGCAGGGCTGGGGATTAGGGGGGCAGATTGTAGCAAGGCAGCCGTTATGGTAACCGAGAGGCAGCGAGCAATTCGAGGCGATTGCTTCGCGGATATCTGGGGCCCTCTTAAGCTGCCTGTCACAGGTGAAGGAGTCTCTGAATAATTATCGCAGTCTGTCTTGCTTTGACGCTGTAAGGATTCTGTAGCTGTGAAATAAATTACCTCTATGTTTGCACTGGGATTTGATTATGGGAGATAACAGGAAATGGACATGACACTTGGAACCATTCCTTATTCAGATGTTTTTTTTTCCCACTGCGTCTTTCGTTTATTAATTAGTGTTGCTCATTCAGGCAAGTGGTACTATTGTTATTATTGATTGTACTCTGCCCCTTAAAGGTTATTCGGAAAACTGACGTGTTCACGTGGGTTTCCTCTGGGTTCTCTGGTTTTCCCCACATTCCAAAGACATGCGCCATAGGTGAATTGGGTAAAATTGTCCGTAATGAATGAATGTGTGAATGTGAAAGTGTATGGGTGTTTTCCAGTACTGGGTTGTGGCTGGAAGGGCATCCTCTGCAAAAAACATATACCAGAATAGTTGGTGGTTCGTTCTACTGTGATAAATCAGGGACTAAAGGCTGATTCACACTTCTGCGTCAAGTGATTGCCGTGAGCCTGCCTTGCGCATAATAGTGCATTTATACTTCTGCATGCTGTTTGTGTTCTTCTCCAATAACACTTTAGAAATGCTAGCTGGCAGTAGGTTTTTATCTTCCTCTCTGTCGAGTTTCTTCACGGATGTTTAGTTTTTTCTGAATACTTCCTTAACGTACAAGTAGCTAAAACTTGCTTATTCAGAGGCTGGAACGTGCAAAAACTTTAATCATAAGGTAAACTCAAAACAAAATTTTCCATCTGAAGTTCATTCACGGTACTCGACACTTGTAAACAATCGCTCCATCGGGCTCGCGGCTCTCCGGACCGGCCACACTCATCACTGCTACCAAGCCTACCAATCACAGAGCTTACGCTACACGTCGTTAAAACGCGTAGTTACATTTTTGAGCGGTGCGCGCCAGCATGGGCGAGGGCTATGCGACCCTGTTAAGGCTTCGCTAGACCATACACTTATTGCAGAAGTATATATTAGCCTTTAGGCAAGGGAAATGAAGGATTATATACCCAATATGCCCCATTCTCTAACTAGAAATATAATTCGAACGACAATCCAGAATAACAACAAACACCCTAGCAACAAGCTAACAATGGCCAAACAACAAAGCATTAGCAAACTAAGCAATCCCCTAGCAATCACCCAAAAAAAATCTTTCTCCCCCCATCTTATTTAATTCATCCATTATGGGTTTTTTTTGCAGTTTTTGCGAATCCACCAGAGGCCGATGTGTACGCTTTTTGATTTCTCTCACGAGTGCCATTTGTGCCTGCTGTTCTCGCACAAATCCACCAGAGGCCAGTGTCGACTGACTAACTGATCGACTGACCCACCCTCCTCCTTTACTAAACCCAACCAATACTGTTTTCAAAAGTACTGATTGACCAGCCCATCCACTAACCGATCGACTGACCCACCCTCTTCCTTCCCTAATCCCAACCAATAGTGTTTTCAAAAGTACTGATTGACCAGCCCACCCACTAACCAATCGACTGACCCACCCTCCTCTATCCCTAATCCCAACCAGTAGTGTTTTCAAAAGTACTGATTGACCAGCCCACCCACTAACCAATCGACTGACCCACCCTCCTCTATCCCTAATCCCAACCAATAGTGTTTTCAAAAGTACTGATTGACCAGCCCATCCACTAACCGATCGACTGACCCACCCTCCTCTTTCCCTAATCCCAACCAATAGTGTTTTCAAAAGTACTGATTGAACATTGGAGAAAACAAAAAGCCTTCGCTTGATTTTTACCACGTTTTCAGATTTCCACATTCTCACCCTGTTATTTACTTGTTTATTCAAATTTTTGGCTTCTGTTTTTGTCTTACCCTCTTTCTGGAACCATTCTTCGCCAGAGCTCTCAACTTCTATCTCCATCTCAAGTTCACCAACGTACAAGGTGAGCTACGGGACAAACTGGAAACAGCGGGAAAGCCTTAAGCGCGTAAGCGGTCAGCTGGTAAGCGCGAAAAGGAACGGTGTCATACTGTCACGTAGCATTCATTTTAAAGACGAAATGCAGCCATAGGTACTTCTGGCTACATAGTTGGTGATCTCCAGGAATGTATATAGAGCTACGTTTTCAGAATGAGCCTATGTTGCAATAACATTCACCAGCATGGATCACACCACACTTTGGCCCAATCCCAATTCTACCCCTTAGCCCTTCCCCTTACCCCTCGTTTTATGGGTTCATGTGAAGGGGTAGTGGTGTCCTAATTCTCTTTAGCTTGAAGGCGTAGGGCTAAGGGCAAGGGGTATACACCCCTTCGAACGAAGATTTTTCAGGACCACACTTAAAATGGAGGGGTAAGAAAATTTTGTCATTATTACGAATTTTTACGACAAACACGTTTTAATATATTCATAACCGCATTCGTGTTTTACCGTCATGCTTTTTAAAAAAACGAAAAGAAAAAAAAAACGCTAAATTTGGCGATCTATAATCCATAATCATAACTCCTGTACAGCAGTCCCACAACATTCTGACACTCGATGACACTGGAATACCCTGTCAGTAATGTCTAGTGTCTGGGAATGAGCTTTTACAGTGTGTTTTTACAGTTTACACAGATAAATATGGCCACTGTGTAAATACAAAGTACAGTTACGATCTTATCGCCACATTAGATGGTTATGATAACATAATATACGCCTTCAGTGATTTCCTGAAGATAAACACCAAACAATAACACAACTGGAATAACTCCAGCAGTCGTGATCGTCTGATCTCATATGAAGCAAGAGATGGCGATGACATATGATGACGTGTGCTGGTGTTGAAGTGCTGGCCCAATTCTTAGGGGGAAGTTTTGAAGCCCTTTCCCTTAACCCTCGGTTGTAAGGACCAAGGGGAAGGGGTACAAAAATAGAATTTGGATTGGGCCTTAGAACTATACTCTACTATTGTAGAGATGTAGGGATGAAAGGGATGGTAAGAGAACAGTGGGATGAAGGGGAAGGTAAGTAAGATGATAAACAGTGAACAGGTAAGTAGGTTGATCAGGCGTCCTATGATGATGCCAAGGGACTCAGAGTCGGGGTACCGTCTCTGTCACATTTTTGGTAGAATGATTTGTCCCCCGATTTAACCTAGGAGTGAAGAGAGGGTTATAGGATTGTAAATGGGAAGCAAGGAAATATAGGAAGGGAGGGTGGGTTCGAAAGAACAAGAACAGTGTTAGAGGGCTGGCCTGCCTTGAATAAGTTTTAGGGAGTAGGTGATTGGTTAAGAAGTTGTGGTTCTGCTGCCGAACCTTTGTTAACAAGTTACCTCCATTTAATAAATGGAGTTTATTAAAAACATAGTAGAAAAGAGCATAGAGATAGAGCTGATACACCTGTTATCAGTGTAGTAACTGTCTGTAGCGAGACAAGGACGATCTCTCTACTAGGCACAATGTAACATTTGAAGACAAGACATGTGATACGTCCACAAGCACTCAAGCTGAATGTCAGTGTAAAAGATCCTTCATTTTCAACCTGCTAGACCTTCCCTCTCTCCCTCGCTTTTGCTCTAGAGCATTTAAGCTAGCCGTATTCTCGTGGCTTCTTTGATGCACCGTCTCTTTTAGATTTATAGCTCAGTCAGAGCCAGGTGTAGCACTTGGAACTGGGGTTAAAAGCCCTTTTATTGCGCAGTTTTATGAAAGCAGGACGGGGAAACAAGAAACTGAGTTTTTGGAGATTAGAAAAGGAGATAACTGTTTGTATTCCTCCTTGAAATTCCTGGGGATAATGGAGGACGTGCTCTTTATGGACTCCAGAGGAAGAAAATAGGATATATGTGCATCTTCCCCCGCAGGAGTTTGGATCTTGTAAGAGATTGCATTATGGGTTAGGAGCTTGACGAGAGCAAGGAAGTTACAAGATAGAGAGACTATAGTTTTACAAAATAAAGGCTGTGTTATTTCTTGAGTATTCTGGGTAAGAAGACAAAAACAAGCGTTATGACAAACTAAGCATTGGAAATACATACAGGGAGCGCAGAATTATTAGGCAAGTTGTATTTTTGAGGATTAATTTTATTATTGAACAACAACCATGTTCTCAATGAACCCAAAAAACTCATTAATATCAAAGCTGAATATTTTTGGAAGTAGTTTTTAGTTTGTTTTTAGTTTGAGCTATTTTAGGAGGATATCTGTGTGTGCAGGTGACTAATTGTGCAGAATTATTAGGCAACTTAACAAACAACAAATATATCCCCATTTCAATGATTTATTTTCACCAGTGAAACCAATATAACATCTCAACGTTCACAAATATACATTTCTGACATTCAAAAACAAAACAAAAACACATCAGTGACCAATATAGCCACCTTTCTCTGCAAGGACACTCAAAAGCCTGCCATCCATGGATTCTGTCAGTGTTTTGATCTGTTCACCATCAACATTGCGTGCAGCAGCAACCACAGCCTCCCAGACACTGTTCAGAGAGGTGTACTGTTTTCCCTCCGCAGGTAAATCTCACATTTGATGATGGACCACAGGTTCTCTATGGGGTTCAGATCAGGTGAACAAGGAGGCCATGTCATTAGTTTCTCTTCATTTAGACTCTTTCTTGCCAGCCACGCTGTGGAGTACTTGGACACTATGATGGAGCATTGTCCTGCATGAAGATCATGTTTTTCTTGAAGGATGCAGACTTCTTCCTGTAGCACTGCTTGAAGAAGGTGTCTTCCAGAAACTGGCAGTAGGACTGGGAGTTGAGCTCGACTCCATCCTCAACCCGAAAAGGCCCCACAAGCTCATGTTTGATGATACCAGCCCAAACCAGTACTCCACCTCCACCTTGCTGGCGTCTGAGTGGGATGGAGCTCTCTGCCCTTTACCGATCCAGCCACGGGCCCATCCATCTGGCCCATCAAGACTCACTCTCATCTCATCAGTCCAGAAAACCTTAGAAAAATCAGTCTGGAGATATTTCTTGGCCCAGTCTTGACGTTTCAGCTTGTGTGTGTTGTTCAGTGGTGGTGGTTTTTCAGCCTTTCTTACCTTGGCCGTGTCTATTGCACACCTTGTGCTTTTGGGCACTCCAGTGATGTTGCAGCTCTGAAATATGGCAGAACTGGTGGCGAGTGGCATCTTGGCAGCTGCACGCTTGACTTTTCTCAGTTCATGGGCAGTTATTTTGGTTTCTCCACACGCTTCTTGCGACCCTGTTGACTATTTTGAATGAAACGCTTGATTGTTGGATGATCACGCTTCAGAAGCTTGGCAGTTTTAAGAGTGCTGCATCCCTCTGCAGGATATCTCACTATTGTTGACTTTTGGGAGCCTGTCAAGTCCTTCTTTTGACCCATTTTGCCAAAGGAAAGGAAGTTGTCTAATAATTCTGCACACCTGATAAAGGGTGTTGATGTCATTACACCACACCCCTTCTCATTACAGAGATAGATAGATAGATAGATAGATAGATAGATAGATAGATAGATAGATTTGTATTTAGATCTGTCTCTGATGCACATCAGTTTTAGATAATATTGCCCAATAGCCATGTAGGTACATGCTCATGATGAGACTTGCATTCATGTCTTGGCACATTCTCATATGAAACCTCAGCTTCTCACATCCCAGTCAACCCTTGATGGATAAACTCAAATCTTTACTCGAACATATTTCCAAGCAATACTACTCAAAAAGCATCACATTACTGAAGTAAAATTGGTTGTGAAAGACATTTCATGTTGACAATGTGTGTCTTTGTGCCCAAGTCCTATCATTGTAGCCCTGGGGGCAAGATTACAGGTTGTACCAGTGTCCCGAAGCCCGGACTTCCAGGAATCTGCCAAACCTCAGGAAGCCAGGTACTTTCAAAGGCAGGTAAATGATACGGACGTTGACATCCAAATCCACTTTTGGACACTTAAGATTTGTTTGGTAAGACGTCTAATGTCAGTTTTTGACCAAATTATATTTGTTTCATCCAAAAATAAGGATTATGTCACTATTACACACCCTCATAAGACACCTAAAGATCTTATTTTATCACCACAATTTAAGATATTTTGAATAAAATCTAAGAGATCTCTAATCCTACAGTATCGCCCCCTCACTGGCACTAACCCACAACTTGAAAATTACAGCTCTACTGAGGTATAGGTGTGATTAATTCCCCCCACCCCCCCTTTTTTTTTAAGAAAGGTTTTAACAGTTAGTCACAGTTAAGTTGTTATTCCATAAAAAACATGTGAGGTTAAGCAGATATACATGTATTTTGTTGGATTTGTTGCAATGTTCTCGTTCTTTGCATTAGCAGTAAGTTTTCTGAAATGGTCCTGCAAGTTTGGTCCAAACTTCTGCCACTTCTGCAGATTTTAGCTCCAGCTTACAGTATAGTATGTTTCTAGCAACCCCAGAAAGAGCTTGGTTACCTGGCAAAGGTGTGTCTGAAGTTAGTGCTAAACTTTCCAGTAAACGGCCCTCAAGAGCCACATTTGGGCACCCTTGATTTAAGACCTATTCATAAGCCTGTAATTATGAATGTAGATCAAGGCATTTTTTTATATTAAGATTGTACAGACTTCTGTCATCTATACAGTATGTTGCATACTAGATATAATTTATGTTTTTTGCATGTTTCTTCCTTTTCTAGTCTTTGAATGGACCATTGTTTATAGAGAGTTAGATAATTCTAAGATTTACATATAATTGGATCTAAAGTGTCCTAATTTGTGCTTCAAATATGATCCTGAAGATCTCAGGGGTTTGGCACAACATGATTGTGAGTTACTGATGACATTGTTTTTAAATGTATGGGTAAACTATCCCTTTAACATAGGATAAGCGGTTTTAGCAGCCCACAAAAAACATTTAGCTATAGACCCCTTTGCACCATCCTCCAGCCCAGCTAACCTCCCAAGACTTGAGGCAGTATTGTTTAGCCACCCCTTTCATTGTGATGACCTGCTTGCTTCTTCTATGATTGACTGGAGTGATGTCTCAAGGTTACGAC
Source organism: Danio albolineatus (assembly GCA_903798035.1). Lineage (NCBI taxonomy): Eukaryota > Metazoa > Chordata > Actinopteri > Cypriniformes > Danionidae > Danio > Danio albolineatus. The sequence goes on along the minus strand of CAIGQQ010030790.1, from coordinate 1,727,732 downwards.
CAGGAAGAGTCCCAGCAAAGAAACACTATAATCGAGACAAAAGCCCCCACACAATGAGAGGTCATTAGAGTGGGAGTCTGGTGTCACCGTTGTCAGTCAAGTCATACTTTTGGTTGAATGGATGTGGGAGTCTGGCCTACGAACCACTGTTTTCATCGGCCTTATTTAAAGGAATTAAAGTTCTTACTTTCTCTTCGCTTTCATTACGTCCGCCAGCCCCCCTCTTGCCTTCAATTATGGACGCGCTTTCATCTGTACGCTCAGGAATGAGCTGATAGGATCAGGAGAGTTGAAGAAAGAGCCATTGTCTTGTCCATCTTTCATGCCACCTCCTTGTTCTACCCGAGGTTTAAAGGAAGAGTTCACCCAAACATGAAAACTCTCATGTCACTTGCTGCCCGAGACTTACTTTCTGCTAAGGAATGCATTAGTTAGCATTAGCTCTACTGTTAAAGATCTGGGTGTCATATTAGACAGCAATTTAACTTTTGAAAACCATATCTCCCATATCACAAAAACTGCATTCTTTTATCTGAGAAATATCGCTAAGCTACGAAGTATGCTATCCATCTCAGATGCAGAAAGGCTAGTTCATGCTTTTATGACCTCTAAGTTGGATTACTGTAATGCTCTGTTCACTGGTTGCCCAGCCTCCTCTATTACCAAACTTCAGCTAGTACAAAATGCAGCCGCCAGAGTTCTTACCAGGTCTAGAAGATATGATCATATCACCCCAATGTTCTCCTCTTCACACTGGCTGCCTGTTAAGTTTCGTATTGAGTTTAAAATATTACTTCTTACATATAAAGCATTAAATAATCTAGCTCCTGTTTATCTAACCAACCTTCTGTCTCGCTACAATCCAACCCGCTCTTTAGGATCTCAAAACTCAGGGCTTCTGCTAGTACCCAGAATAGCAAAGTCAAGTAAAGGAGGTCGAGCCTTCTCATTTATGGCTCCTAAACTCTGGAATAGCCTTCCTGATAATGTCCGAGGCTCAGACTCACTCTCACAGTTCAACACTAGATTAAAGACCTATCTCTTTAGTAAAGCATACACTCAATACGTCACTTAGCTGTATGATGCCTGAATGTGCTCCACGCATCTCCTTTATATACACTATGAACAGCAGCTACGCTAATTATTCTCTTTGTTCTCTATTTCCACCTGGGGATAGTCATCCCGAGGCCCCCAGAGACTATGCAGCGCCACGGATGCAATCCAAGACCCGTGACGAGACGATTCCAAGGCTCCTTAACCCTGGACCTCGCTGTATCCTGAGCAGCTGCTTGGCGGAGTAGCAAGCAAGAGACGGATTCCTGTGATCCTCCAAGGACAGACGAGCCTCGAGTTCTCCAACCTCCGGCGACTAGACTGCAGCTAGAGCTGCGCACCGATGGATTACTCTTCAGTGTTTGAACTCTAAGTAGTGAATGTTAAACAACACTGAACTGAACTGAACTCAAACATTAATAACTAAACTGACATTTTCAATTCACTATAACCTTCTATGTGAAGCTGCTTTGACACAATCTACATTGTAAAAGCGCTATACAAATAAAGGTGAATTGAACTGAATTGCATCAGAATGTTATTATTTAAACCCCTTTCATAATACCGCAATTATTAAACTCAGAAATAGCCATATCTCAGCGTACGAGTCCCTGTTGATTTATTGTGTGACTGCGCAAACTGACATGCTGGGCTAGGATGTTTTCTGAAGGTGAGCTCTTTGTAGGACAACGCGAACACAACTCGCTGTTTCCTGGTACTGCAAAAAGATTTGAGAAATGAGCTGCTGAAACTTGTCCTATTTATTTTTCCTCGGAGTAACTCACTCTTTGTCTTTGGAGGACTTGTATTGTTTGACAGAGGGGTCTGGGGTTTTGTAAGCATTTTTTGGAAACTAGCTTGGCGTAAAGCTTCCATGATTAATACTTCCAAACCCCCACGTTCGTCCGAGTCGTTGAAAAAAAAAAAAATCTCGTTAAGCCTCCTTTTTAAGTTTGATGACTGTGGCTTATTTTTACCGCAGTTAGTGCCCCATAAATCACAGCTCATATTTTATAGAGTTCATAGTTGAGCTTTAAGCAACATTGAAGTTAATGGGGCTTAACAACAAATACTAACAATCCTGTAACCGTACACTCTGCCGCACTGACCTCCCTGTGAGATATTATTTTGAACAGGTTCATGAAATCATAAATCAGCGGACTGGATAAGACCTCTTATGTATAGTAAGAAACACATGCACTGTAAAAAGTAATCACTGAATCTACTCAAGAAAAGCTTGTAAACTTTACTGATTTGTTATAATTAGTAGATTTTACTTGACTATTCTGTGCTAAGTTCACTTTTAGGAGTATTTAGTGCCTAAACTAAACATCTTGAGTAAATAGTACTTAAGATAAACTAGTAAATTGGACTAAAGGCCTGGACACCCTCATGGTGCTATCTGGCACAAAAAATGAAAGATAAAAAGAAGATATATATATTTATTCCAGAAGCGTTGAGCTGCCACCCAGGTAAAAAAAAATCTGAGCTTTATCACGTTCGTACAATATAATATCATGTTTGTACAATATACTTTTCACGTTCGTACAATATAATATCACGTTTGTACAATATATTTTCATGTTCGTACAATATATTACAATATAGTATCACGTTTGTACAATATACTATCAAGTTTGTACAATATACTTTTCACGTTCGTACAATATAATATCACGTTTGTACAATATAATATCACGTTCGTACAATATAATTATCACGTTCGTACAATATAATATCACGTTTGTACAATATAATATCACGTTCGTACAATATAATATCACGTTCGTACAATATAATATCACGTTCCTACAATATAATTATAACGTTCGTACAATATAATATCACGTTTGTACAATATAATTATGTTCGTACAATATAATATCACGTTCGTACAATATAATATCACGTTTGTACAATATAATATCACGTTCGTACAATA
>CAIGQQ010030790.1:1701398-1724727 GCA_903798035.1 Danio albolineatus | reverse complement strand
TCACGTTTGTACAATATAATATCACGTTTGTACAATATAATATCATGTTCTGCCAATCAGTCTTGTTTAATTAACCTAGTGTTTTGAGTACTATTTACTTAAGAAATGTAAGGCAATCAGTTTCCACACATTTTCTTAGTAAAACGAACAAAACGAACGTTTTGTTTGAGTTGTGTGTACTTGGCTTAACTTGCTTTTGTAAGTTGGATTAACTTGTCAAGTTGAGTTCAGAGTACTCTCATTTTGTGGTTATATCTACAAAAATATGCGAGTTACCTGTACAAAGTTTTAGTCAGCTCAACTCAAGAATTATGAATAAATTTTCTTAAGAAATTTGAGGCGATCAGTTTCCACACTTTTTCTAAGTAAATTCAACTCATTACTTTTTACAGCGTGGCCACTTCCTAGTGGCTAACTAGTCCCAAAAGTGCTCATGTTGAATTCATTGAAATGCTTCATTCTCTGCTGTTTCGGGAGTTACTTGTGTGAAGGCAGTGTGGAAATCTGAGTTCCTTGAGGACTCCAGGGGCTTGGGGCCTCTCTCAGGATTGCAGCCCCCAAAGGGCCAAGGTAATTAGGCCAGGTGAATGGGGTGGCAGAGTGATATAGTGGGGCCTTGTTCCTGCTGCTGTCCACCTATTGTCTAGGTAAGCCACTGGGATGATTTCGACCAGGAAATGGATAGGAAGGGATAGGTTGTAATTATGAATAATGTAGACATAAAGAACGATTTGACAATTGGCAGGATCGATTGGAGAATGAACTCAGTGTCCATATGGCCCAGGGCTGATTATGCCTTTTGTTGGAGTCTTCTTTGCAATTGACTATTCATTCATTCATTTTCTGTTCGGCTTAGTCCCTTTATTAATCCGGGGTCGCCACAGCGGAATGAACCACCAACTTATCCAGCATGCCCTTCCAGCTGCAACCCATCTCTGGGAAACATCCATACATTCTCATTCACACACATACACTACGGACAATTTAGCTTACCCAATTCACCTGTACCGCATGTCTTTGAACCGTGGGGGAAACCGGAGAGGAAACCCACGCGAACACGGGGAGAACATGCAAACTCCACACAGAAATGCCAACTGACCCAGCTGAGGATCGAACCAGCGACCTTCTTGCTGTAAGGCGACAGCACTACCTACCGCGCCACCTTGTTGCCTGCAATTGGCTAACCAAGAAAAATGTTAGGGTCAGTGACATCTTTGATAAAGAGAAGTTAGATTTGGATTGCATATCCCAATTTTTTGGTCACATTTTTAATATTTTACTCAGTAACACTATATAATAACTGTTACGATTGACCGGGAGGATGGAGGCAAAAAGTGTCACAGATGCCGTTGTTGAAAATGAAGGGTGATTTATTTGACACAAAGTGAAGAAAAAAATCCAGCAAAAAGGTGAAAGTGACAAAATAACAATAAAGAAAAATAAACTATACAATATTTACAGGGTTGTTCAGCTAAATCCATAAAAATGACCTGAACAAATAATCTGTTGAATATGTACTCTCTATCTCACCACACAACCTACTCCTACAACTTCCCACCCAGAGTGAAGGTTTGGGGGCCATTTTATATCCTTGGCCCCGCCCATGGATTAAACCATTATACAGGTTGTGGGTTGACATGGAGAAAACGAATACATAAAAAGACATTAAACAAAAGTATAAATGATTACAAGTAAATAAATGCACATACAAAACTTAAAATACAACACAACATACAACCAATACAAATATAAACAACAGAACAGTGATTTTTATCATATACCAGGGGTTGTGACCCTGATGATGTCATCAAAAATGGCTGTATGGATGGAAAAGGCGGGAAAAGACTGTATAAATGGCTTTGTTTGTTATCTGAACAGGTTTGGTGTTGAGGGATGGAAACCGGTTAGTGTATGTAATCTATGTTTGATTAATAAATGATGTTTAAAAGAAAATGTGTCTGTGGTTATTTCAGTGTGAATGGGAAGATGATATGGGTTATTTGTTTGATATGAAATTGATATATTTACATAAACACAATGCTAAACTTGACAAAAAAAAACAACCTATACACATTACACAAACATGCACAATACAGATAACACAAAGATCCATGTATAAATTGTTTTGTGATGTGTGTGTGTCAGTCACAGTGTCTCTGGTTCTACACTGACACACTATGAATCATCTATTAAGCATTAGTAAATAGTGAATTCATTATTTGTTAATTATTAACTTTGCATTAATAGACGTTATTAAGCAGTTTATACCTGCAGCTACAAATGCTCTATTCTTGACTTAATTACATTGATAATGGGCTTAATAATTGTACTTTCATAATTTGTTACTGATGAATTTTTCATGACTAAATTAAGTATCGCATCATTTACAAAAAAACATTTGTGTTTAAGAGTAGTTTGTGGTTTCTTAAGATCATTCAGAATGAGTTAGTAAACGATTAATAAATTATTAAAATCAACATTTATATATTGTATTATTCAGGCATATAGTAATGGTTACTCTATTAATAACTGCTTTATTAACTGAACTTCATCCAGTTTTGTGACCTGATCTAAAGTGAGGACTAGTCATGCTTTATAAATCCCTTATACATGGCAATTAAAGGCTTAATATCAAATGAACAATAATCTTTGCAATCCTATCTGAAAAATAAAGTTACTGTAAAGTTTAAACATTGCTGAATAACAGGAGCGTCAAAATATAACATCCAATTTGATTTAAAAAAAAACAACAATATAATTTAACAGTATATATACAGTATGATACATTTCCCAGAGATGGGTTGTGGCTGGAAGGCCATCCGCTGTGTAAAACAAATGCTGGATAAGTTGGTGGTTCATTCCGCTGTGGTGACCCCGGATTAATAAAGGGACTAAGCCGAAAAGAAAATGAATGAATGAATTATGATACAACATTTTGAAGTAATTTAGCGATGTTTAAACTACAGTCATTTTATTTTAGATGAGGTTGCAAAGATTTATTTTTCCTTTGATAGTTTCATTGTGTACAGTTGAGTTCAGTCCCCTGCCCACACAATAACATGCCTAATTAGTCTAAATCTGACTTCAGCTCTATAGAAATGAATAAAGTCGTTTATTTTCTCTTTTTTTCTGTTTAGAATAAAACTGAGCCTTTAATAATCATTTATAAGGGATTTATAAAGCATGAATAGTCCTTTAGATCAGGTCACAAAACTGGATAAAGTTGAGTTAATAAAGCATTTATTAACATGCAAATTTACTATTAGTGTATGCCTGAAAAATAATAATTATAAATTATGATTTGAATAGTTTATTAATCAATTACTAACTCATTCCGAATGATCGTTAAAAACCACCAACTACTTTTAAATAACTGATTTGTAAATAATGCAATAGTTAAGTTAGTCATGAAAAATTAGTCATTTACAAAGTATAAAAACACAATTATTAAGCACATTATAAATACACTTATAAGTCAAGAATAGAGCATTTGTAGCTGCAGATATAAACTGCTTACTAACGTCTATTATTGCAAAGCTAATCATTAACAAATAATGAATTCACTATTTGCTAATGCTTAATAAATGATTCATAGTGGGTAGTTATTATAAAGTGTTACCTTTTACTCGTGTAATTTAAATATAGTGTCTATTCAGACTATTAAAAGAAAGATCTGCTTTGCACAGATCTAAAAATGCTCAAATATCTAAGAAAACAAGCTGTACATCTGTGCTGAAACACAAAGATGGAGAAAACCTCCCGAAGTGAATGGATATATTGTGTATTCCCGTTAGCCATGGTTACTGGCTTTTTCTTTTCGCCTGCAACTGTCTCTTCCAAGCCCCTCTCTCTCTCTTTCTCTCTATCTTTCACTCTCTCTGGTGCACTGAGCTGCTGCCGGCAAGATAAGGGCTGGTCTCTCCGAGTTTAGGCTTAACGTAATCCCTCACCCCACCCCCAAAAAGACAGTGCTTGTGCTCATCCACACGGAGATGGAAAACAGAGGATGTGGGGAGGATAAGGGAAGGAGGATTGTGGGGCACTGCCCCACATTTGGAGTTATTTATTTGAGCATGAAATGACTACAAAGAAATACAACGTATGGTGGTACTGGGTACGGAAATGTCCTGTACTCTCTGTGATCACAGACACTGGGTAATCTTTTGACAAGATGAACCCAAAGCGGGAATCCAGATGCCCTGAGGCCTGTCTAGCTAGGTGTGGAGATACTAGCTGAAGCAGAGCTCATTCTCAGACAGTGTGCGCTATTATATCGGATAGATCTGGGTTTATTTTCTAAACCGGACCATTTAGGCTGTTGTCTTGTTACAAAGACATTTTACCCTGTGTACAGGGAAGTTATCGCTCAAAACACCTGCGGTCCGCTGCTTTGTGGTGGTCTGCAAAGATGCACGTTTCCCATAACAGTGCAAACGTCAAAGAGCCTTACCTGGGGCTGAACATTCAATGTGTGTGTTACCAGGACAGATCCTCAATACTTAAACTTCCTGTGTTTACCACAGAACATATGGAGCAGAAGACATGAAACCAATACAAAATCATAAACCAAAACAGCAACCGTGAGTAAAATACATTTAAAGCAGCGTTACAGTCAACACCAGAGTGGATTCTGCATTTGGACTCGGCCTTGGCTCATACTTGGCTCTTACTCGCTTAATTCACCTAGTTCTAGTCCGTTGTGATCATAATTTAGTTCTGTGGAGATTCTGTCAGTGTCAGTAGATTTCAGACACTTTCCTACAGGGTGATTCAGCTACGATGAGCATCAAACCACCAACAGGAGCACTGAATCTGATGATGCAATCAGCACAACATCAAACCACTGCAGGGAAATGCCAGAACATCTTCTTGTCCTGGTTTTATTATTAAGGTATGTTACAATCAAAATGCGATACATATTGTTTATGTAACTAGTTAGCGTACACATAAAACACAAATGCTTTGGAATCCAAATCCTCTAAAGGATTGTTAGTCTGCATTATTTAGGGCAACCGGAGCCAGGAACACTTCCCAAAAGACATTTTAATTTGAACAGCATCTGTGCTTGTTAGTCTGTTTTTATCATTCCCGAGGTTTCCATAATCCTGGACCAGGCCGTATCCTGAGCATCTGCTGTGGTGGTCATTGAGGAGTGGAGAGCATGCGACCGATCCCTGTAAGACCTCAGTGACAGACGAGTCCTCGCACCAGCCGGTGACCCACCTGCAGTTTCTCCAAGATGGACGTCCAGCGTTCTCCAGCCCCGGCGCCTAGACTGCAGCTCTACACAAGACGTCTGGCCACAGGAGAAATGGTCGTGGCCAACTGAGCCTGGTTTCTCTCCAGGTTTTTTAATTCTTCACTTTCGCCAATTGGTGAAGTTTGTTCCTCCGCTGTCGCCTCTGGCTCGCATGGTTCAGGACTTGTAGATCTGCGCATCGATGGATTACTCTTCAGTGTTTGGACTCTCAGCAGTGAATAATAAACCACACTGAACTGAACTAAACTGAACTCCAACACTGTAAACTGGACTGACAGTGTTTCAATCCACTATAACCTTCAATGTGAAGCTGCTTTGGCACAATCTATGCTCCCTATACAGATAAAGATGAACGTTTGCAGTGAGGTATCGTGTTTCACTGAATGTCTCATGGACGGATGATGTCAAACTCCGGATGAGTTTTCCTGCGTGTGTCTCTGTTTGGGTCGTCTTGATTGTCATTCAGTCTGACGTTATGACAACTGAGGTTTTACAGTGTGACATGAGAGGAATGTTTGTGCAGTCTGACAAGCTACAGTCATATGGGATTATTAAAAACTGTGTGAGATCATGGCCTGGACTTGTACAGTACTTGAAAGGTCTGGTTTCATCTATGTGTTTTTACTTCACCAAGTTTAACAGTAGTTTTCCTTTCATTTCAGCTATCACAAAGCGACGTGGAAGAACGTAAGCCCATCCCAAGTTCAAGGCTAAGGTTTAGACAGTCCTCAATATATACAACTCTTTCAGTTGAGGTGAGTGTGTGCCTACATGCTTTTGTTATAACTCCAATAATAACTAATTGGTTGCATTGTGGGTCGTTTTTATGCGCTAAAAGCTGTTTGAATAGTAATGTGTGCAAGATTAAAACAATCACTGCTCACAAATCGGTAAAAGAGTCATTGAAGTAATTGGGTAATTTAAGGATTTAAAATGTTACAAAATGAGAATCATAGAGGCGTTATTTATACTGTTGTATAGTATTATCCATACATTTGAATATCACAACAGCGAATTTATCCTGACCTCACTTTCCTTTATAAAAACCACTTGGGGATACTCGTCCCGAGACCTCTAGAGATTGTGCAGCGCTGTTCATTTCAATTCAATTCAGTTGAATTCATCTTTATTTGAATAGCGCTTTTACAATGTAGATTGAGAGCGCTGTGTGTTGTTCAGTGTTGTTCAATGTAGTTCAGTGTTGAAGTTCAGTTTAGTTCAGCTAAACGTCAATCGCGAGTAACCGGGTGGGTCAGCAGCTGGTGAACAGGAACAATGCGAGTCTTACAGGGATCGGTCTCACGCTCTTCACTCCTCCATGAACACCACAGCAGCTGCTCAGGATACGGCCTGGTCCAGGATTATGGAAATCTCGGGAATAATAAAAAATAGACTAACATAAGCACAGATGCCATTCGAATTATAATGTCTTTTGGGAAGTGTTCCCGGCTCCGGTTGCCCAAAATAATGCAGACTAACAATCCTTTAGAGGATTTGGATTTCAACAGCATCCAAATCCTCTAAAGGATGTTATCCAAGTTTTGTGAAGAAATGATGCCAACCATAGAGAACATCTAGAGGTCTCCATAATCCTGTTGTTGCCCGCTTTTTATCAGATTTATTTAACAATGGAAGATCAAGATGTCTACAATGTGTCCGTATGTCTGAAATATTCTGAAGCAGCGATACTGATTTGTACTGTCGCATGAAATTCCCGCTTTTTTTAAAGAAAAAAATATATAAAAAAATTAATGCACATCAGCAACTTGCCAGTAGTTAATTATTTAATGTATATCCCTGTAAGATAACATTGCAGATAACTGGAAATCTGACGACCGCAATATTAAAACCCTTGGGAACAGCTGTGGTTACAGTGACCGTGTTCTCTGGACTCCTCTCAAGCGGTGGACTTCTACATTCTGATCGGTTGCCGCCGAACAGCGTCACAGCTCATTACCATAAAGCTGACTTAATTTCAACTCTCTTCGACATCCACACCGACGAAGACGCGCCGCGCTGCTCATTACAGCTTATCGCCGCTGGCTCCCATTGAAAATGAATGACTTCCAGCTACTCTCGCCGCTTTCGGTGTGAACGTACAGTTAGCCGTGAAAGCCCCTCACTGTGACCTTGAAACGTCACTCAACACAAATGACCAAATTTAATGTTTTAAACCTGGCGTTTAAAATAAATAGTTATTATTCTCTATAGCAGAATAACTCAAACTCGGTGACCTGCAAAGTTTAGTGAAACCACAATCAAACATACTTTGGCTGGCTAATCAAGCTCTTACTGGGCTTTCTAAACCTTTGATTTTGATGTTTTTATCTTCTAAATGTAAATTTTGAAGCACACTAGCTTATAAATATCCTTAGACTAGCATATCGATACTAGCATCTACAATATATATATTAGGACCTTTGAACCTTCCAGAAGTCATCTTATTGTCTTCGTTAGCCTTACCGTACGTTCACACCGAAGGCGGTGATAGCATCAAACGTGGCTCTGGCCACCCTGGTGACAACGCCGACTGCCTTCAGAGCTCCGGCGGGGAGAGTGTCACTACACTGATCTCGTATTTAAAGCAGCTGTTGCAGCGTTATCAGCAAATCACTGGCATTCCCGCATAAAACATGCTTTCTAGCTTGAAAATGTTGCCCGCTTTTATCAATTCATTTAACAATGGAAGATCAAGTTGCATAAGTCGTCTAATATGTCGTCTGATTTGTACAGTCGCATGAAATTCCCGCTTTTTTAAAGAAAAAAAACATATATATAACATTAATGCACATCAGTACAACTTGCCAGTAGTTAATTATTTAATGTAAATCCCTGTAAGAAAACATTGTAGATTACTGAAAAACCGGCGACTTGGGAACAAGTGTGGTCGGAACCAAAGTTCACACTGACTGTGTTCTCTGGACTCTCCTCAAGCGGTGGTCTTCTACACTCTGATTGCTTACCGCCGAACCACGTTGTTACAATCTTTTAAGATGGTCCGTCAAGGGGAAGGAGAGTAACATTAATTTTGAGTGAAACACATAAGCAAACACACAATATCAACAAGTGAGGGACAAAACACAAAGACTAACTAAATGCAAGAAAGTGTTTTTATTTACAAAGGTAGTGATAATAGGTGAAAATATATATATAGAAAGAAGAATAAATGTATTTACAAGAATATATTGAAAATGATGGACAACAAACGGGACACAAAATGTTTGAACAGATTGATGGGAGAGTTGGAGAAATGAGACGCGGGCGTCGTCCAAACAATAGAAATAAATAAAACAAAACAATCTATTCTATTGGCCCAACCTCTACCCTGACTATCCAAAAGAAACAAATATATCAGCATAGAAAGAAAATCTTCGCGTCTATTACGCACTACCTAATCTACACTAATATAAGATGAAAAACAAAAGTACAGCGGGTGGAGCACGCCCCTTACCTAGTGTGTCTAACAAAAGTGATATTTAAAGCCTACGTGTGCACAATGTATGTCGCGCGACAATCTTACCCGTCTCACTCTACAACCTCAGATGCGCGTAACTGGGTAGACAAATGGAGAACTGACAAATAACAATGGACATATAGCAAATTGTAACACACACTGAAAACGGATATCAAATTCATTAACACACAACACAACACAGAAAAGTCAAGTGTCCCGGGCCTCGCGTGTAGCGTCCTGTCACCACTTTTATGCCACGGTGGCAGCGGCTGGATTGGAGACCGTATGATGACGTCAGGGGGGACACGGCAAACAGCTGGGCAGCGGTAGCCAATAGGAACCTCTGTGTGAAGGAAAGCCGGAGAAGAGAAAGAGCGCGCGAGAGAGACAGAGAGAGAACGAGCGTGAGCACGCGAGAGAGAGAAAGAGAGAGAGAGAAAGAGTAACTACAAAAAAAATTATAATAACAATAATCACACAACACAGGAATGTAACATCCTCCCCCTAAAGAACAAACATCTTATGATTGTTACTCATGAAAACATAGCTCATTACCATAAAGTTGACTTAATTTCAACTCTCTTCGACATCCACACCGGCAAAGACGCGCGGCGCCGCGCTGCTCATCACAGCTTATCGCCACTGGCTCCCATTGAAAATGAATGACCTCCAGCTACTCTCGCCGCTTTCAGTGTGAACGTACAGTTAGCCTTGAAAGCCCCTTAGTATGACCTTGAAACGTCACTCAACACAAATGACCAATATTATTGTTTTAAACCTGATTATTCTCTATAGCATGGGTGTCCAAACTCGGTCCTGGATTGCTGGTGACCTGCAAAGTTTAGTTACAACCACAATCAAACACACTTTGGCTTGCTAATCAAGCTCTTACTAGGCTTTCTAGAAACATCTATGCAGGTGTGTTGAGGCTACAATCTGCACGACACCAGCCCTCCAGGGCCAAGTTTGGGCACCCCTGCTCTATAGCATGTTATTCGTATATTTCCAATAGTTTTTAAATGGGTAATTAGATCAGTACTAGCCTGCTAGACTGTTCACAATTCAACCATTTAGCCTACGATATTGTTTTGATTTGATTTTGATTGTTTTTGCTCTTGAAGCAGACTGCCGGAGCTCTTAAATCAGAAACAACACACACACACGCATCTCGCCGGTCTGACCCTGACGCGGCAAAGAATAATCAATCGCACATTCGATCAAGACAAGGAGTGGGTGGATGAAAGGTGCTTTCAAAGAAACTGGAGAATTCAAGAATACAGAGAGCACAACTCGCGACTCAAAACGGTTTTCGCTAACAGTTAGCGGAGTTCACAAACAGGCTCTCTGTGGTGAAAAAACGCCGGCTGAAAGACAGACTCGGTTTTCAATTTGCCTTTGTTTCTCAGAGCCGCTTCAAAGAGCCGCCCAGACAAAAGTTCCAAATCGCGCAAGCTTATATATTTATTTATTTATTAACAGATTTCTCTGTTATTCCTCGCATTGTTCTTCGAAAAGCACCGTGGGTGGCCTGCCAGATACTACAATGAAATAAAAAAAGAAGAAATTTGGCAGAAAGGATCACATTATATCTTATAATATATTATTTGCATGCCTGAATTAACACAGTTGTATTATTCCTCACACAATATGACATTATGCATTGCAGGTATACTAAATATGTGCGATAAACACCAAGGAGAACATTACTTATTCCATACACATTCCTGCAGCATTTAATAACGGATTGCCTATTAAGTGAGCCATTTAGTTGTCTTATCACTTGCGCGTGCACGTGGTCGGACTGCACATTGCTGTTTGTGTATGTAGGTTTAATATCGCAGTGAAATGCGCAGCGTCAATATTTATGCCATTGCTTGCTTAATTACACCCTGTTGAAATGCACAATCGCATCTAAATAGGTCAAGTACACCGCTCGCGATGGAAAAGGTGAATCACCTGAGAGGAATCTTGATAGCAGAGGCATTTTAGTGGTGAACATGTACGTTGGAGCATGTTATGTCAGAAAAATGCATGTGAATTGTTTCACAGTTAATTTCAGATGTGACTACGTGCCACTATCAGCATTGTGATTACATCACAGGACAGAACGATAATAGGGGTTTGAGAGTTTGGTGTTATCTGTATTTACCTGCCGTACCTTTATAGTCACGGAATATGGTGTTTCATTGCAAAACAGGCAGAGATCTTTGCTGTTTGCATTTCTTTTCATGGAAGTTGGTTTCAAACAAGTGATCTGGACAGTTTAAACACATACTTGTTTTGCAATTTTACACTTTACAAATGTTACGACATTATGAGCTCTAGGTTGGATTACTGTAATGCTCTGCTCGCTGGTTGCCCAGCCTCCTCTATTAACAAACTTCAGCTAGTACACAATGCAGCCGCCAGAGTTCTTACCAGGTCTAGAAGATATGATCATATCACCCCAATGTTCTCCTCCTCACATTGGCTGCCTGTTAAGTTTCTTATTGAGTTTAAAATATTACTTCTTACCTTTAAAGCTTTAAATAATCGAGCTCCAAGCTGCTCTTTAAGATCTCAACACTCTTCTGGAAGTACCCAGAATAGCAAAGTCAAGTAAAGGGGGTCGAGCCTTCTCATTTATGGCTCCTAAACTCTAGAATAGCCTTCCTGATAATGTCCGAGGCTCAGACTCTCTCTCTCAGTTCAACACTAGATTAAAGACCTATCTTTTTAGTGAAGCATACACTCAATACATCACATAGCGGTATGATGCATGAATGTGCTCCACGCATCTCCTTTATATACACTATGAACAGCAGCTACGCTAATTATTCTCTTTATTCTTTATCTCCACCTGGGGATACTCATCCCGAGGCCCCCAGAGACTATGCAGCGCCACTGATGCGATCCAAGACCCGCGACGAGACGATTCCAAGGTTCCATAATCCTAGACAAGGCCGTATCCTGAGCAGCTGCTTGGCGGATTAGCAAGCATGAGACTGATTCCTGTGACACTCCAAGGACTCCAGCTCTGCTCAAGACGTCTGGCCATAGGAGAAATGGTCATGTCCAACTGAGCCTGGTTTCTCTCAAGGTTTTTTTTTTTTTTAATTCTTCGATTTCGCCAGTGGGCGCCACGGTGGCCGAGTGGTTAGCACGTTCGCCTCACAGCAAGAAGGTCGCTGGTTCGATCCCCGGCTGGGCCAGTTGGCATTTCTGTGTGGAGTTTGCATGTTCTCCCCGTGGTTGCGTGGGTTTCCTCCGGGTGCTCCGGTTTCCCCCACAGTCCAAAGACATGCGGTACAGGTGAATTGGGTAAGCTAAATTGTCCGTAGTGTATGTGTGTGAATGTGTGGATGTGTTTCCCAGAGATGGGTTGTGGCTGGAAGGGCATCCGCTGCGTAAAGCAAATGCTGGATAAGTTGGCGGTTCATTCCGCTGTGGCGACCCCGGATTAATAAAGGGACTAAGCCGAAAAGAAAATGAATGAATGAATGATTTCGCCAGTTGGTGAAGTTTTTTTTTTTTCTTGCCGCTGTCACCACTGGCTTGCATGGTTTGGGACCTGTAGATCTGCGCATACTCTTCAGTGTTTGGACTCTCATATTAAACCACACTAAACTGAACTGAACACTGAAAACTGAAAACTGGACTGACACTGTTTCAATTTACTATAATCTTCTATGTGAAGCTGCTTTGACACAATCTACATTGTAAATGCGCTATACAAATAAAGGTGAATTGAATTAACGATTCAAAAACGTCTCAAAAACGACTCAAAAACGTCTACATTAATCTACGTAAACACATTTGAAAGTCACACTTAAGCGACATCAAATACATTTTTAATGGATTTCTGTAGGTAAATGTAAACAATTCATGTGACCAGCCTGTTGCAAATGTTCTAATTGTGTGAATTACTGCTGAAATAACTGCAGAAATTGGCACAATAAACATGTGGCCACACCTTTACAAAGGTTGCATTATCCATAGTGTAAACTTGATATTCAAGCATCTGTTTTCCAATGTTTACATTCCTTGATAATTAAACAAACTAATTTGACGTTGCTTGCTGTGTGCCCTATTGTTTGACATATAAACACATATTAACCTCTGAGTATGAAACAATAATGGTTTTTCAGAAGATGCATCTCATCTAGACTAAGGTTGGGCGCTTAAATACCATTAAAATGCAGTTCATACTGATAGAGTATGGAAATTCATGATAAAAAAATCAACATGATCCAACAATGAAGCCTCCAAAGAATATTAAGGGTGCCAAATAATGAACGAAGAGATCTGGGCGAAAAGTGGAACTCTAGTTTTTCTTTGGCTTAGTCCCCTTTATTTATATGAACCGCCAACTTATCCAGCACGTTTTACGCAGCAGGTGCCCTTCCAGCCGCACTCCTGCATTCACACACATATACTAAAGTCAATTTAGCTTATTCAATTCCCCTGTACTGCATGTGTTTGGACTGTGAGTGAATCCAGAGCACTCAGAAGAAACCCATGTGAACTATGGGAGGACATACAAACTCCATACAGAAACGACAACTGGCCGAGCCGAGGCTTGAACCAGCGATCTTGCTGTGACGTGGTAACCACTGAGCCACCTTGCCAACTCTACGATTATTAGAAACTAATCATGTCCTAAACATGCCACTAAAAGATAGCAATGAGATGGACATCACCAAAAGAACACATGGAAGGAAACCCTCCAGTATAGACCTGGAGAACGTACGTGTCTCATGAAAATATGTTGAAAATGTGCCCAAAGATTAAATACAAAGTACAATGGTGAATCCTTCTCACCTCAATAAACGAATGAAGCAATAATAAACATGACTTTAGTATAATATTCAACAGAATTGTAGCTTCACGAGGAAGGCCAGTGACCTTAAAGGTTAGTGATGAATGATTTAGCTAAATCAATATTTAAACTGTTATAAAATATTAACGTTTCAAATCAATTGAATGTATAATATCACATATTAAACTATTCCATATGATATTTTTCAGTATGTTTTATGATATGAGATGTCATACAGTATTTATATTTGAAAATGTAAATGCTAAACCAAGATGACATACTGAATATCAAACCTTTTTTTGTCATTATATAGTTCAAATGTCAATAATTTACCTTGCTTGAACCGATTCTCCTCAAGCTCTTTAGTGGTAATGTTTTCTTCTCGTCTGTCACGCAGATATTTGGTCGCCGTTAATACAAAACTGGAACCGGTGTGTTTCCACTTGACATCAGTTGCGTCTCAGTGATCCAGGTGATGAATTAAACACATCTGCTGTTTCCCTCAGGGAGGAATAGCTTGTTTGCTTGCCAACATTTCTTGTCATTATCCAACCAGCTGGCAAGCCGACCATCTTTCAGGCATGTATCATCCGCTCCCATGTTTACTAGTTAGCCGTACTCCACCTAAACAAGTGGAAATCCATCCCTCTGTTTGGTCACACTTTATTTTGATGGTCCGTTTGTTGAATTTAAGTTACATGTCATCTAAGGCCCCGTTTTCACTAATGCGTTTTCGTTTTAAAACGCGTAAGTTTTGCTACGGTTGCTTCATCCGTCCACACTACGCTGGAGTTTTCGAGCGCTGAAAACGGAGCGTTTAAACGCTGGAGAGGCCGTGTTCATTCTAAAGCGCTGCTGCTGCGTCTCAGTGTGGATGGGGGAAACGGAGACGTCTGAACACGGAGGCGTGATGCTGAGATTCACTACTCGATTGGAGCTTTGGGTCATTGCGTATCCTTCCCTTATTCGTCAAGCCCCTATCACATGACTATAACGCCACCGGAAGACGGCAGACCAGCCTTCACTGTAAACAACATGGACACAGAAATGGGAGCGTTGTTTGTACTATTGTCCGTTTTAGGCGCCATTGTGCAGTTAAACTCTGCCTTTACTACAACAGCTGCATATATTCACAAGAGGCAAGCTACTGTTCCAGCACTCGCTAATCGCTCGCGTTTACAGCTACTGTTCCAGCACTCGCTAATCGCTCGCGTTTCAAGCAGCGTAAGCCCTATTTAGAACGCCGATTTTGGGTTAGCGTTTGTTGACTAACAATAACCAAACACCGAGCGAGACACGTGCTTCCTGTTTATACTTGAGCGCGCATGCCCAGAGTGCGCGAATGGTCACGTGATATACGTTTGTGGTGGAGTAGTGTGGACGGAGATATGTTCAGAAACGCTGGGTGAAACGCTAGTGTGGACGCGGATCGTTTTCATGCTAAAACGCCATTTTAAAACTAGAACGCACTAGTGTAAATTCCCGTTAGATTATAAGTAGACTGTTAGGTTGGGGTTGGGGTTAGTCAGTTAAATGTCTGTTGAATGTCAGTATAAGCAGATATTAAGCAGACAGTCTACTAATACACAAATAAACCATCGAAATAAAGTGTTAGCCTCTGTTTTTCTACTAGACCATATTTTTGATTATCGTCTGATGCTTATTCTGGACAAGAACCATCCATTAAGACAAGGACAGACCACCTGACTTATGCCGAGTTCACGATTTTAGCACCGATTTTGACTCGCCGACAGGTTTTGAGAAATCGCCGACAATATGGAGCTGGAGCTGACTATCTGGAGCTTGTTTTGAAATGCTAATTGTGTCAAATACATTGTAAAAAATGTTGTGATTTAAAGCAAAAGGACTAAAAAAAACTAAGAATGCTCCAGATTACCTCCAGATTATATTACGTTTATGGTAACACTTTAATTTAAGGACCAATTCTCACTGTTGACTAGTGGCCTAATAAGTTTGTGTTTGCAAATCCAGATCGTTACGATATTAAAAATGTTTTTATTTGGCTTAAAAGTGTTCACAAATTGTCCTGGGTTTTGACATATGCATTTAATTATAGCGGCTTTGAGAGCACTCAACTCATAAATCATCACACACTGTTCTCCCTTACAGACAAGTACATTTAGGTTCAAGGTCAATGTAAAAGTATCGGTATCGCCGATACTGGCCCTGTATTTACTTTGTATCGCATCGATACTAAATTTTGCAGTATCGCCCAGCCCTAGTATGAGTGTGAGTGAGTGTGTCTGGATGTTTCCCAGAGATGGGTTGCAGCTAGAAGGGCATCCGCCGTGTAAAACACATGCTGAATAAGTTCATTCCGCTGTGGCGACCCCTGATTAATAAAGGGACTAAGCTGAAAAGAAAATGAATGAATGAATGAATACTGGGCCTCTACAATCCTAGCAAAGTCTGACATAATAAACTTCTGCATCTAAATGTGACCTAAATTCACATAAAATCATGGCGGAGCGTCCAATCCACTGCACCACACTTAGCAGGACAGTTCAGATCAAACCTCTGAAGCGACGAGAGAATAGCCGGAAACATAGCAGGAATTGAGAAACCCTGGATTAAATCATGTGGTAGGCCTGAACTGAAGGATCAGGTTCCTCTATACCAGCCTGATGTCAGTAATGCTGAATCATGCGAGAGCCAGAGATTTACGCAGAGGAGTTCAGATGAGTATGAGAATCTGTCGTCCAGCCGTTTCCCGCTTCTGCTAACCTCTCTGATCAAGCCCACCCTCGCCTCCCAGAGCTCCACCGTGACAAATCCCAATCAATACTCATTACCTTGACGGTCTCTGAGCTCGCGCGCCTCTGGAAACATCTGCCAGCGCTCTCAAGTTCACAGCGCTCAATCTTATTAGCATAGCATTGGTGAGCGTTTGCATTCTTGTTCTTACATTTAGCCTTTGCTCCTTCAACAAGCGGCGTCTCCTCTTCCGGTTGGAGGTTAAGAGGTAGAGGCTTGCCTTGACACGAATTCAACATGTCATGTTACATCAGTTCTGAGTCTGCGGTTTTGTAAATTATTCAGCGCTTTCTTATTGCCTGTCATTGCGTTTTAAGGCCAAGAGTGTT
Organism: Danio albolineatus; assembly: GCA_903798035.1. Classification (NCBI taxonomy): domain Eukaryota; kingdom Metazoa; phylum Chordata; class Actinopteri; order Cypriniformes; family Danionidae; genus Danio; species Danio albolineatus. The sequence goes on along the minus strand of CAIGQQ010030790.1, from coordinate 1,708,111 downwards.
TATGATCCTCCAACAATGTGGTTTCCTCAAGAAACAGACAGGGAAAACTGATCCTATCATTATGGCTTCATGTAATCTTAGATTTTAATGGCATGAGTATGATTTATATTGTGTTGAAATGCTAATTGTGTCATATACATTATACAAATTATTATGATTTTAAGCAAAATGACTAAAAAACTATAAAAATGCTCCAGATTAGCAGTAATAACAGATACAGTATATTACGTTTATGGTAACACTTTAATTTGAAGACCAGTTATCACTAATAACTAATGCCCAAACATATTGGATATTGGCTGTTTATTAGTAATTATACAAAACATATTATTCTAACCCTACCCACAACCTAAACCCAACTACTAGCTTAATAGATATCGATAAGCGACAAATTAGGGGTTTTCTGAGGCAAAAGTCATAGTTCATGATTTGTTAATAGTGAGAAATTTACCTTAAATTAAAGTGTGAGCAAGTGTCCTCACTACATGTGGTGAATAACCATAAATTGACATATTTTTGGGGGCATTACTGTTTTTCTGTCAGTTTTATGTCACTTGATGCTATCTAATGTTGCTAAATAAATGCTTATTGCTTTTTTTTTTATTCATTCATTCATTTTCTTTTCAGCTTAGTCCCTTTATTAATCCGGGGTCGCCACAGCGGAATGAACCGCCAACTTATCCAGCATTTGTTTTACGCAGCGGATGCCCTTCCAGCCACAACCCATCTCTGGGAAACACATCCATACATTCTCATTCACACACATACACTACGGACAATTTAGCTTACCCAATTCACCTGTACCGCATGTCTTTGGACTGTGGGGGAAACCGGAGCACCCGGAGGAAACCCACGCAACCACGGGGAGAACATGCAGACTCCACACAGAAATGCCAACTGGCCCAGCCGGGGATCGAACCAGCGACCTTCTTGCTGTGAGGCGAACATTCTACCCACTAGGCCACCGTGGCGCCCATGATGATTATTATTATCATCATCATTATTATGATGTATTTATTATTATTAATGTTGTTAGGGTTAGGACTATAAAATTGTTGTTGTTTTGTGACTATTTTCTGATTATTATTATTGTTGTTGTTGTTGTTTTGTTACTATTTTATGATGATGATGATGATGAGTATTATTATTATTATTATTATTATTGCTATTGTTGTTTTGTGTCTATTTTCTTCTTCTTATTATTATTATTATTCATTTATTTATTTATTATTACATATTTTTTCTGCATATCTACATATCTATATAATATGTATATATATAAATTAATCCAGAAATAAAGTTTGTGTGCGCTGTGTATATTTTAGGTTATATAAATATTTTATATACTACATTTTTTCCCCCGTGTTGTTTCTAGCATGACTCTTTACACAATAATGGCTATTTAAATTACCTGAACTCTTTTACTCATTTTACTTTTACTCATTACTCATTTATATATATATATATCATTAATTTCATCATTTACTTTCGAAATCTCTTCGAAATATGGAAATATGAGTCTTCTGCTTTCGTAAATTAAGATTCTCAATTTCACCAGATTTAGTGGGTTTGAATAACATGATAATCAGTTTAATATGTAATATTTCTTTCCAACATATTTCAAATAAAATATTAAAAGCATTTACAACTTATATGTGTGTGCATCAAATGCATATTCATTAAAAAATAACAGAATAACTTAAGCTATTATATATTTATAACTAATTTTTACACAGAGGAAACCATCAAACCTTATTAGCCTGTAGAATAAAATCCTGCAAACGCCCCGAGTCTGTTCTACACGTTACTCCTCGGGCGATCATGTTTTGTTTATGAACGTGTTGTGTTTACAATTGTTTGCATCTCCCGGTGAAATAGCCTGTCTGCAGCCTTGTTTCGCCGTACGCTGCGTTTCCAGTGATGTGTGTGGACAGAAGAGGAAATGAATCATATGACAGCGGATGGGGAGGCTAAACCTAATGCATCTCAATGGGACGCGCCGCTCTCTGCGCGGGCTTGAATTGGCCATCACTCACTGCAGTCCTCCTCTCTACCCCCTCGCGGATGTGGCGTCCCGTGTTTGGACAGGTGTGTTTGTGTGTGGGCCGTGTCCCTTTGACCCTTTAAAAAGGTGAGTCAAAGGAGTGGCGTTTGCGCAGTGCATTCGCCGACCGCAGCGCCTCCGTTTCAATGATTAAGAGTCTCTTTAGAAGCCATTGTCGGTTCTGTTTTGTGCGTTCATGTGTTTGACCGATCACGGTAATGAGTGATTATCAAGAAGTCGCTGCATTGACCGAGTCACAAGAGAATGACCTTTATACACTCAGCGGCCACTCTGTTAGGTAACCCATTCTAAGGCTCATGCACACTGAGTAGGTACAGTTTAGCGATAGGGAGAGTTGATGGTTTTGTAATACATACAGTAATGTGAAAAAGTATTTGCCCCCTTTATGTTTTAGCATGTTTGTCACACTGTAATGTTTCACATCATCCAACCAATTTAAATATTAGTCAAAGGCAGCGGTGGAAAGAGCACTGAAAAACATACTCAAGTAAAAGTACCATTACTTGCCCAAGAATGTAGTGTGAGTTGAGTAAAAGTATCTGTAGTAAATATTACTCAAAGTATGAGTGAAAAGTAGACCTTTTAGAAGTACTCAAGAGTAGTGAGTGTTGAGTTTTACACTGTAGAGAAGCTGATGCGTTTACAGAATGTTACGTTCACACATCCCTGCACAAACAACATGTGCTGTATTTAGGGATCTTCCTATTTTCCTTCCAACCTTCCTTCATTTATTTGTTTGTTCTCTCCTTCCTTCATTCATTTGTTTGTTCCCTCCTTCCTTCCTTCGTTCGTTCATATTTTTGTTTCTTCCTACATTAGGTTCTTTTGTTCATTTATTAGTTTGTTCAGTCCTTCCTTGAATTCTACCTTCATTCGTTTGGTCCTTCCTTCTTTCCTTCCTTCATTTGTTCGCTCATTCTTTCTTTTATATTTTTGTTCCTTCCTTCATTAGGTCATTTGTTCGTTCCTTCTTCCTTAGTTTGTTTAGTCCTTCCTTGAATCCTTCCTTCATTTATTTGGTTCTTCGATCCTTCCTTCAAGTCCTTGTTCGGTCCTTCCTTTTATTTGGCCCAAATTCCATTCTTCATTCATTCCATTTAGTTATAGTTTAAGGCTGTTTGGTGATTTCAGTCATCGTGCAGTCGACATGTTCTTTCTTTGCGGTAGTCATTCTTTGCGGTAGTTTTTGTAAAAACATTTTGTAAAAACATGTGGGATAGTCCTTTGCGATAGCTTGCTATCAGTCTGTTACAGCGCTGTGGAGAGATTTTGTCCTAATCATCTTTGCAGAACTGCAGTAATTCAGCCACATTGGAAGGGTTTTCAAGCATGAACTACCTTTTTAAGATCATGCCACAGCATCTCAATTGGATTCAGGTCAGGACTTTGACTAGGCCACTCCAAAGTCTTAATTCTGTTTTTTTTTTTCAGCTATTCAGACTTGCTGGTGTGCTTCGTATGATTGTCCTGCTGCTGAACCCTTCAACGTGAGGTCACCGACAGATCCAAGATGATCCGAGATCATCCCAAGGTTCCATAATCCTGGACCAGGCCGTATCCTGAGCAGCTGCTTGCTGCTTGGTTTCAACACGTGCGTAAACATTGTCTCTCTTCTTCTTCCTCTGTGTAACAAGTCAGTGTCAAAAGTGTAAAGCTCTGCAGCGCCACCCTGTGCACTGTGGTATTTTTGTGTTTCAGTGAGCACCATGTAATGTCAGGGAGTGATTTTGCACATTCACTCTCCATCGACATTGAAAATCACATGATATGAATATTGAAACATGCTAACAATAAGTGAAAATCCCCCCAGAGCGCACCAGTTTAGATTCAACCAGTCCAGACTCTATGAAAACATGCGCCTACATACGCTAGATGTGCCATGCGTCGCTTCGGATACGTTTTGTCGCACGTTTCAGAAGACAAATCCACTAGAGGGCGCTCTCTACATCTTTTTATTATCTCTTTTTTATGTCACTCCCTGTAAACACCGCAAGATAATTGGCTAAAAATCCCGCAGATCAGCAGTTTCTGAAATACTCAGTGCAGACACCAACAACCGTAATGCGTTCAGAGTCACTTAAATCATCTTTCTTGTCCATTCTGATGCTCGGTTTGACCTTCAGCAGATCATCCAGACCACATATGCGCATGACTACACACGTCGAGTTGCTGCAATGCATCAAGCTAGTCTATTTGAGCTAACAAGCGGGTGAGCAGCTGTACCTAATAAAGTGGCAGATAAGCGAATACCTCATTTCACAGCAGAAATCGGTGTATCAAAGGCTTACCGTGGGATTTCTTCAAGCACACATGGAGGGCAGGCCGCAACAAAAAGCAGACTCCGGAGCAAACAATCTCTCCTGCTGTTAACACTCCTGCGCAGACAACATGTCATACACCCCCCTCCAGAGCAACCATTCAAGCTCTGCATCATGTTAACAACAGCTCAACATGTGTACTGGTGGGCTTAGAGGCAAGTTTACTGATGGAAAACATGAAGCAAGTCGAGCTGCGTCTAATGGCAGGGCTTGACTCTTCGTTTTTTCATCCCCAAAGGGCACATCTGCACCTCGGCTATAAGTTTACTCATCTCTTGTTAACAAACCGGTAAAACATGAGGGTTTGTAAACTATAATGATTTAAGATGACAATTATTTTGTATTTTGAGGGTCTGCTGTCCTTAGGTAATGAATAATTTATGAGGAGTTATTTAATTATTCAAAAATAATGCTCAACTAATGGATTAATTTCTAATAATTCAATGGAAAACATTCAATGGATGCAAAAAAAAAACATGTTTTGTATCTCCTAGAATTGATTTACCAGCCTGATTTCATAAGGGAATTTAAATATTTTGTATTTGACATTGTATTTAGGGATCTTCCTATTTTTGTTCGATCCTTCCAACCCTCCTTGTATTATTTGTTTGTTCTCTCCTTCCTTCATTTATTCTTTTGTTCCCTCCTTCCTTCGTTCACTTGTTCGTTCGTTCATATTTTTGTTCCTTCCTTCATTAGGTCCTTTGTTCATTTGTTCGTTCCTTCTTTCCTTCCTTAGTTTGTTCAGCCCTTCCTGGAATCCGTCCTTCAAGGTTCTTCGATCCTTCCTTCCATTCCTTGTTCGGTCCTTTCTTTTATTTGTCTCTTCCTTCCATTCTTCATTCGTTCCACTTAGTGATCGTTTAAGGCTGTTTGGTGATTTCAGTCATCATTCAGTCGACATCCATCATTTTCAGTGTCATACCTGTCAGTGATATACCTGTGTTAATTATCAAAACTATTTTTTACAGTTTTTGATCAAAATGCTAATGGTCTAATCCGATTCAATGAACTATGCTAAGCTAAGCTAAAAGTGCTTCCACCAGACCTGTAGATTGGCTGAATGGAAACAAAAGAGGTAAAACTCATTTGTTTAGTGCAAGGGGAGTTAAAAAACATGCATATTGACTAAAATAAGGGGCGGGGGGGGGGGGGGGGGAGCATTGTTCTCTGAATCTGATCTCTGTATAATAATCATTAGATCACCACTGTTGTAATCCACATTATTCCACGACTTCAGTAGATCTGTACCTCTGCTGATTATCGAAACTTTTTAAAAAAAATTTTTGACCAAAATGCTAACGGTCTAATCCGATTCAATGAACTATGCTAAGCTAAGCTAAAAGTCAATGGATTCATTCGCTGATTATCGAAACTCTTTTAACAGTTTCTGAGCGAGATCTACGTATAATGATCTACGCATGATCTATGTTGTTATCCACATCATTCCACACAGCTGCGGTAGACCTGATCCTGCGCTGATCTCAGACCGTCGCTTTCAGCTCAGAAAAATCTGAAGCAAGTGTGCCGATGTATTCAACGTCAGTGTTTTGTCTCGGCCGCTGACATTCTCGATGGGCGACGCAGAAAACACACAGGCTTGATTCATGCCCTGATTCACAGGCACAAGGATGAGGGATAACAACCGACACGAGCAAAAAGACTTTATTAAGTGCTTACCTGAACGGAAAAATAATAAAAAACTGAAATTCTGCAGCACAGCAAGCATAATAGCGCAGCTTTCCGACTCAGCAAAACAAGTGTCTGCAGCATATGCATATATAAACAGAGGACTTCATCAGACCGCACACAGAAATGCGCTGTTCAGTGTTTCCTTATAACAGCAGACGTGATTAGTTTGCATCAGGATGAAATTTCAGCCCGGGTTATTGAGTCATCCGTAATGTTTTGATGAGACGTCGTTATCTAAACGCTTACACCGTAATTAATTCATCGTTCCTGCTACTCTCGATTCATCAATGGCTTTTTTTTTGCTTTGACGAATTACACCTCTTATATAGCGGAGGCGGAGAACATGCAAATATTGATGGATTTACACCGTCGATTCCTTTTTGGCAGAGGAAACGCAGATTAACGGTGTGTTTGGAATAATATTCATGAGCAGTAGCTGTGCGGTTTCATTTAGGGGTGGGCGATACCAATATTGTTGTATAATCGATATCGATACCAATACTTAAAATATTTTTTAGTGATTTTTTTATCATTATTATTATCACCATTATTATTATTATTATTATCATTATTATTATTATTTATTTATTGTTATTATTATTATTATTATCATTATTATTATTATTATTATTATTATC
>CAIGQQ010030790.1:1664407-1668544 GCA_903798035.1 Danio albolineatus | reverse complement strand
GTGACTATTTTCTGATTATTATTATTATTATTGTTATTATTATTATTCATTTATTTATTTATAATTACATATTTTTTCTGCATATCTACATATCTATATAGTATGTATATATACAAATTAATCCAGAAATAAAAGTTTGTGCGCGCTGTGTATATTTTAGGTTATATAAATATTTTATATACTACATTTTTTTCCCATGTTGTTTCTAGCATGACTCTTCACACAATAATGGCTATTTAAATTACCTGAATTCTTTTACTCACTTAAAAAAAGAAGAAATATATCATCAATTTCATCATTTACTTTTGAAATCTCTTCGAAATATGGAAATATGAGTCTTCGTAAATTAAGATTCTCATTTTCTTAATAGGCGTGGGTTTGAATAACATTTAGTTAATTAGTTTAACATGTAATATTTCTTTCCAACATATTTCAAATAAAAATATTAAAAGCATTTACAACTTATGTGTGTGTGTGTGTGCATCAAATGCATATTCATTATAATAATAACTGAATAACTTAAGCTAATATATATTTATAACTCATTTTTACACTGAGGAAACCATCAAACTGTATTAGCCTGTAGAATAAAATCCTGCAAACGCCCCGAGTCAGTTCTACACGTTACTCCTCGGGCGGTCATGTTTTGTTTATGAACGTGTTGTGTTTACAATTGTTTGCATCTCCCGGTGAAATAGCCTGTCTGCAGCCTTGTTTCGCCGTACGCTGCGTTTCCAGTGATGTGTGTGGACAGAAGAGGAAATGAATCATATGACAGCGGATGGGGAGGCTAAACCTAATGCATCTCAATGGGACGCGTCGCTCTCTGCGCGGGCTTGAATTAGCCATCACTCACTGCAGTCCTCCTCTCTACCCCCTCGCGGATGTGGCGTCCCGTGTTTGGACAGGTGTGTTTGTGTGTGGGCCGTGTCCCTTTGACCCTTTAAAAAGGTGAGTCAAAGGAGTGGCGTTTTCCCAGTGTATTCGCCGACCGCAGCGCCTCCATTTCGATGATTAAGAGTCTCTTTAGAAGCCATTGTCGGTTCTGTTTTGTGCGTTCATGTGTTTGACCGATCACGTTAATGAGTGATTATCAAGAAGTCGCTGCATTGCCCGAGTCACGAGAGAATGACCTTTATACACTCAGCGGTCACTCTGTTAGGTAACCCATTCTAAGGCTCATGCACACTGAGTAGGTACAGTTTAGCGATAGGGAGAGTTGATGGTTTTGTAATACATACAGTAATGTGAAAAAGTATTTGCCCCCTTTATGTTTTAGCATGTTTGTCACACTGTAATGTTTCACATCATCCAACCAATTTAAATATTAGTCAAAGGCAGCGGTGGAAAGAGCACTGAAAAACATACTCAAGTAAAAGTACCATTACTTGCCCAAGAATGTAGTGTGAGTTGAGTAAAAGTATCTGTAGTAAATATTACTCAAAGTATGAGTGAAAAGTAGACCTTTTAGAAGTACTCAAGAGTAGTGAGTGTTGAGTTTTACACTGTAGAGAAGCTGATGCGTTTACAGAATGTTACGTTCACACATCCCTGCACAAACAACATGTGCTGTATTTAGGGATCTTCCTATTTTCCTTCCAACCTTCCTTCATTTATTTGTTTGTTCTCTCCTTCCTTCATTCATTTGTTTGTTCCCTCCTTCCTTCCTTCGTTCGTTCATATTTTTGTTTCTTCCTACATTAGGTTCTTTTGTTCATTTATTAGTTTGTTCAGTCCTTCCTTGAATTCTACCTTCATTCGTTTGGTCCTTCCTTCTTTCCTTCCTTCATTTGTTCGCTCATTCTTTCTTTTATATTTTTGTTCCTTCCTTCATTAGGTCATTTGTTCGTTCCTTCTTCCTTAGTTTGTTTAGTCCTTCCTTGAATCCTTCCTTCATTTATTTGGTTCTTCGATCCTTCCTTCAAGTCCTTGTTCGGTCCTTCCTTTTATTTGGCCCAAATTCCATTCTTCATTCATTCCATTTAGTTATAGTTTAAGGCTGTTTGGTGATTTCAGTCATCGTGCAGTCGACATGTTCTTTCTTTGCGGTAGTCATTCTTTGCGGTAGTTATTGTGAAAACATTTGCTATGTGGGATAGTCCTGTGCGATAGCTTGCTATGAGTCTGTTACAGCGCTGTGGAGAGATTTTGGCCCACTCATCTTTGCAGAACAGCTGTAATGCAGCCACATTGGAGGATTTTCAAGCATGAACTACCTTTTTAAGATCATGCCACAGCATCTCAATTGGATTCAGGTCAGGACTTTGACTAGGCCACTCCAAAGTCTTAATTCTGTTTTTTTTTCCAGCTATTCAGAAGTGGACTTGCTGGTGTGCTTCGGATGATTGTCCTGCTGCTGAGCCACAAGTTTACTTCAACGTGAGGTCACTGACAGATCCAAGATGATCCCATGGTTCCATAATCCTGGACCAGGCCGTATCCTGAGCAGCTGCTTGGTTTCAACAAATGCGAAAAAATTGTCTCTCTTCTTTTTCTCTGTAACAAGCCAGTGTCAGAAGTGTAAAGCTCTGCAGCGCCACCATGTGCGCTGTGGTATTTTTGTGTTTCAGTGAGCACCATGTAATGCCAGGGAGTGATTTTGCACATTCACTCTCCATCGCCATTGAGAATCATATGATCTGAATATTGAAACATGCTAACAATAAGTGAAATTCCTCCCAGAGCGCACCAGTTTAGATTCAACCAGTCCAGACTCTATGAAAACATGCGCCTACATACGCTAGATGTGCCATGCGTCGCTTCGGATACGTTTTGTCGCACGTTTCAGAAGACAAATCCACTAGAGGGCGCTCTCTACATCTTTTTATTATCTCTTATATCACTCTTTGTAAACACCGCAAGATGATTGGCTAAAAATCTCGCAGATCAGCACTTTCTGAAATACTCAGTGCAGACACCAACAACCTTACTGCAATCAGAGTCACTTAGATCATCCTTTTATCCATTCTGATGCTCGGTTTGACCTTCAGCAGATCATCCAGACCACATACGCGCATGACTACACACGTCGAGTTGCTGCAATGCATCAAGCTAGTCTATTTGAGCTAACAAGCGGGTGAGCAGCTGTACCTAATAAAGTGGCAGATAAGCGAATACCTCATTTCACAGCAGAAATCGGTGTATCAAAGGCTTACCGTGGGATTTCTTCAAGCACACATGGAGGGCAGGCCGCAACAAAAAGCAGACTCCGGAGCAAACAATCTCTCCTGCTGTTAACACTCCTGCGCAGACAACATGTCATACACCCCCCTCCAGAGGAACCATTCAAGCTCTGCATCATGTTAACAACAGCTCAACATGTGTACCGGTGGGCTTAGAGGCAAGTTTACTGATGGAAAACATGAAGCAAGTCGAGCTGCGTCTAATCGCAGGGCTTGACTCCTAGTTTTTTCGTCCCCAAAGGGCACATCTGCACCTCAGCTATAAGTTTACTCATCTCTTGTTAACAAACCGGTAAAACATGAGGGTTTGTAAGCTATAATGATTCAAGATGACAATTATTTTGTATTTTGAGGGTCCGCTGTCCTTAGGTAATGAATAATTAATGAGGAGTTATTTAATTATTCAAAGATAATGCTCAACTAATGGATTAATTTCTACTAATTCAATGGAAAACATTCAATGGATGCAAAAAAAAACATGTTTTGTATCTCCTAGAATTGATTTACCAGGCTGATGTCTTAAGGGAATGTAAATATTTTACGTATTTGTCAGAAAGGGGGCTCATCTGGACAGTAACGCTTTAATTTACAGTGTAGTTACAAGTTCCATGCACTTACTACTATGGTAATTACAATGAATTATGCATAATTACATCAAACTCAACCTAAGCCTAACCTAAACCTTACTAATACTGTAGTTAAATAAATAGTTACACTGTAACTACTTTGCCTTAAATAACATGTAACTATTGGTATAAATATAAATCAGATTCAATAATCTATGCTAAGCTAAGCTGAGCTAAACTAAAAGGGCTCCTACCAGACCTGGAGATCAGCTGAATGGATTTAAAAGAGGTAAAACTCATTTGTTTAGCACTAGGGCAGTTAAAAAAAGTAGCATGTTTACACACACACACACAAAAAAAAAGGGGGGGGGGGGGTGCATCTGAATTTG
>CAIGQQ010030790.1:1656907-1659407 GCA_903798035.1 Danio albolineatus | reverse complement strand
TATGCATATTACTAATTATTCTCTTTATTCTCTATTTCCTCCTGGGGATTTTTATCCTGAGGCCACCAGAGACTATGCAGCGCCATTTATGCGATCCAAGACTGGCAACAAGACGATCCCAAGGTTCCATAATCCTGGACCAGGCCGTATCAGGCCAAAATCTGGTGGGGGGCTAGGGGGAGCACATTTTATGATTGAATTGTTGTAAGAGAGCCCCAAGCACACAAAAATTAGGGTGAAATATTGTTTCCTCCAAAAACTAAAAATCATGCCTTAGAGGGCTAATATTAACATCTTATGACGTTGAGTTCCTGCTGGGGTAATAGTATCTGTAAGAGCTGCTGAAGTGGTAAAAAAGTCAGTGTTTTAAAAATATGCATTAGATATGACAGGTGCATAAAAAACGGTGTTTTGCCTGCAGATTCTTGCCTTAAACAATATAAAGACTTTATATTTTGCTCACATGCAAAAATGTACCAAGGATGCCAGCAGTCTGAATTTTTCTTGCGAAACAGAACTTCATTCATGAGCGAGACCTGTCAACCCTCCCGTTTTTCCCGGGATTCTCCTGTATTTTACAGTTGTATCCCGCTATCATCCCGTAAAGGTGTTTTCCCGTATTTCCAGTCGTTCTCTGACGGGTGTCAATAAACATTTAAAGAGCCGATCCTCCCTATACGCAACCCATACCGCCGGACCACCAGGGGCTGCCTCTCGCTCTTAAATGTGAGTCAGTTCTGTGCTTTCGCTTTATTTAGGCATGAAACACTTTGAAATAAATATAAAAACGTCGCTCCTCCTGTGCAATCCTCAAAACAGTCATAAAGCGGTGCGTGACTGTCAGACGCGCTCCATAGTGATAAACAGACGCTGTTTCCCAAACCCATTCTACACTGGTTATACAACACTGGTTATACATCCACCGTTATACAACACTGGTCTACATATTTCTAAGCTTTAATAGCTTTTGGTTGAATGACCGTTTACTTCAACGCTCTTAAACATGATTCGTCATATCTTTAAGTTTTATATGTACTGTAAAAAGGGAATAACAGGATCAACAAGAATTACGTTTTTTAAACATATTTTCTTACAGTTTTCCGCAACAAATAAAGATAAAAAACCATCATTGATTTAGGTTTATATTTTGGTTGTTGCTGATCCAGTGGTTCACTCTTTTACAGCGTAGTGTTTTTTGTTTGTGTGTTTCAGAATTCACCTGTGGTAAATAACCCAACCGGCTCAGTCCATTACCACCTTAAGCACTAGTATTTATCAGCTTAAACTGAAGATGCTTTCAGCTCAATAATAAAACTGTGAAATTTCAGAAATTTACGGCGCCTTAAAACCTTTTACATTTGCTTTGATGGTCGGACCCCAAGGCCAGTGAGGTGGAAAGGTTATCAAGGACATCATATCATTATGAAAAAGTCTTTAAAAGCAGCATAAACAACCACTGGGAATCTCATCCTGGTCAAATTAATACAGAAATAATACAGAGCTCCAGACTGATGTGCAGAGACAGGAGAGTTGTTAAGGGCAATAATGTTGTAAATAATGTTCAGTTTCTTGAGCAAGCTTTGCTTCATTAGACAGAAGTGTATCTTCAGGAGCGACAGGTGTTCATTTTGTGTTGTTTCTATGTTTGTTTGAATTAAAAATGCTGGTAGATGTCGCATTTTGTGAACTAAATTTTTTTTTTAACACTGAACATTTTAGATTTGATTAATAAAGTCATCTTGAACGGCAGAGAAAGCGTTCCTGCAGGACTCCCAGAGTTCATCAAGAGTCTTTGGGTTCATCTTCAACGCCTCCTCCTTCATCTTACCCCAGACGTGCTCAATAATGTTGATGTCTGGTGACTGGGCTGGCCAATCCTGAAGCAGCTTGACCGTCTCTGCTTTCGGGAGCTTTGATGTGGAGGCTGAAGTATGAGAAGGAGCGCTATCCTGCTGGAGAATCTGCCCTCTCCTGTGGTTTGTAATGTAATGGGCAGCACAGATGTCTTGATACCTCAGGCTGTTGATGTTGCCGTCCACTCTGCACCCCCTGTTGGCCTCTCTAACACCACTTCCGGCAGCAACCTAGCTTTCCCATGTGGTCTCCCATCCAGGTGCAGTCCTGCTTGGCTTCAGTGGGCGACCATGTGAGAGTTGCAGAGAGCTAGACTAGAAACTAGACTAGAAACAATAAGCAAGTCAAACTACTTGCTCTACAAACAAGTGTGTTGATGACTATACACAAACAGTAGAATAATATAATGTCAAATATCAGGTTGCGTCCACTCGTCCACCAACTCAAATCTCCAGCTCTTTCTCAATACCACTGCTCTTCTCGGTGTGGGTTTTCTCCTGTGTGTCCTGCGGCTCTGGTCTCTTTATCAGGGTTGATGGTCAAATGTCCATCTGAGGGGAGCACAAGGGTCCCTCTGCTTGACTGGCTCCATCTGTGGCGCGGCATAATGATTTTTTCACGCTGCATTAACTTAACACCGCGCTGC
>CAIGQQ010030790.1:1541308-1551308 GCA_903798035.1 Danio albolineatus | reverse complement strand
CCTTTCAGGCCGCGATCCTTCTCCCCTTTTAGACGGCAAGAAACAAAAGAGCGGGGAGGGGGAAAGGGGTGGAAAAGGCCATTCAGGGTTGGAAGAGTGTTGCTAAACAGGATTAGGAATTTACAGAATGAAATAAACAGCGTCTGTGTGAATGGCGGAGGGGGACGGAGGCGAGACAAAGGCCAGATTAACCATCTGTGGGCTTCGCTGTGCTGCTGCGATTAACAGGCTTAGGATTCATCGGCGACTGTTTGCACAGTAGCAGGCCCACAGGGGGTGAATGGAGAACGGGTGAGCTGCGAAACCGACCCGTCCCGGCCCTCGCTCACTCTCTCTGAATGCAGACGGGACGCTGGATCACCCACAAAACTCAGTGCTTCAGTATAGCTCGTATGAAGTGATTTGGTCAGATTGTAGCTAGTCATGTCATTAAGTGTGTATGTGTGTGTGTGTGTGTGTGTGTGTGTGTGTGTGTTTGTGTGTGTGTGTGTGTGTGTGTGTGTGACGTTTCAGCTCAAAATACCACATAAATAACGTTTTCTTTGATCCTAATTGTATCGTTTTTGGTGACTGTCACTTTAAAATTTTAATGAGATTGTGCTCTTTTCAAAAGGGGGCGGAGCTACAAACACCTATGAGCCAACAGATTATGAGTGGCAGATTCAAAACTCGAATGCTGCCGTTCACACCAGACGCGGTAGTATGGGATGAATTTTGTATCAATATTATTTGCAAATGCACGCGCTGTCATCCACGTGCTCTATTAATGTTGTATATGCATATTTACATCCACAACCGAATAACTTTCCACTTGAGTCTGTGAATTTAAGATTTGCACAAACAAAAACATGTTCACGAAAACAAATATTATGTTTTGCATTCATACATCTTAATTTACATGCGTGAAAAGGAAGTTTTGCATTTGCGGATCAGGTGGCGCGCGTGTGTGAATTGATTTTTTGTTTGAATCTATACTGCCAGCTTCGTTTGAATTTTGAGACTAATTACACGCAGTTTGTCGACAAATCCAAGCGCGCGTAACTCTTGATCTGCACGCAACTCTTGATCCACGCACAAATGTACTAATGCAGTTTAACCAGTGACCCCTAGATGGCAATCTCACCATTACAGAGCAGGCCACGTCCACAGTTTTTATAACGCTTTATAACCTAACGACCTGTAAAAGCCAGCGAAGTTACAAAAATGGATTTCACGACGCATCAGCTGGATGAATGGCTGTATATGGGTATTCTGACAGTCTATGCCTGTGTGATGTCAACATTAAATCACTAGAAAGTCAAATCTCCTTTCAGGAGCACATTATAACATTCAGTAGGTTTAAATGGTGACGTCCTATGCTTCCATTTTTTGGGTTTATGATTGATAGAAAATTTTGAAGAAAGGTTATGCATACTTCACCCTAAGGGAATATTTCTGCCCTTACCGAAACATGTAGGAAATAGGCTTTATTTGTATCTTTCTTATTTTAATAAATGCATGCAAACATACTGTGTTGTATAGACATCCTGCGGCGTGATACAAACGAATGAAGCTGCGTGAGTTGATAATTTTGCACGATTAATGCATATATCGCGTTTCGCGCGAAACGTTCGAGTTCGAAAATCTGAACTTTAGCGGACATTCGTGCCGTGCGTCCATAGAGGCGACCTAGGCAGCCACATAGGGCGGCAGAATAGCGAGGGCGGCGTCCTTGACAACCCTCCAACACCCCCTGGTCCTCATTTTCATCCAACAACCAACGATTCCAGTTTAGACTGGGTTGGGTGCAGTAGGACCAGTGGGTTACACTTGGGGGCTCGTCCGGGATTGGAGTGAGATTTAGAGGGGTGAGTATAATGGAAGGCAGCAAGCGAAGTTAGCCACCCCACCCGGTCCACGCTTTCATCCGAAAACCCTCCAACACCCCCTGGTCCTCAATTTCATCCAACAACCAACGATTTCAGTTTAGACTGCGTTGGGTGCAGTAGGACCAGTGGGTTACACGTGGGGGCTCCTCCGGGATTGGAATGAGATTTAGAGGGGTGAGCGTAACGGAAGGCAGCTAACGAAGTTAACCCTCAACCCGGTCCAACACCTCCAACACCCCCTGGTCCTCAATTTCATCCAACAACCCCCTGACAAACAACCCCGGGGTCTTCACTTTGCGAACCGGTCACTTTCGTTTTCACTTTCAGGGTGAGGGCGGCGTGATCGTCCTTTGCCTAGAGCGGCAGTTCAGCTTGCTCTGGCCCTGGCGCCACATTAACCAATCAGTAGCTTGCTCTTGTAGGGGTGTGATTACGACGTAGCACCTGTTGTTGGTGTCCCGGGGGAAAATCCTCCTGCAGACACCAACAACAGTTCATCAAACTGGGCTCGGCTCAGTCAGAAGCACGGCTGAAAGCCTCCATCATCCAGCTTAAGGATCTAGTGGACTCAGGCACGGCTCCAAACGAGTCGACGCTGTTTCTCAGCCTTCGTAAAGCACATAAACACGGTTATTCTCTCTATAAAATCCATGTTAGCCATTTAGCAATGAAGCTAGAGTCACCAGGCCACAGACAGAAGCCCTGCTTATCACGCAAATCTGCGTTTGTTGTGAATTTGACGCGCAAATGAAGCGAGTGCACTCTGTTCACGCATCTATTTACGCACAAATAGCCAGATTTATCTGCGCTTGCCGCGTCTGGTGTGAATACAGCATGATGGCGGGCGGCTGCTTCTCACTCAGGGCTGTTATTATGCTAATGAGGCAGAGATTGTCACTTGTGGGCGGGGCTTTCCCCCTCTTATAACACATACAACAGGAGAATGTCAATCAAAGTGTTTCTGAAGACTGTTTACATCAAGTGAGCAGAAGATATATATATATATATATATATATATATATATATATATATATATATATGCAATGTAGTGTACAGTCCCTTTAAACGAGAGCCTTCGACACACACACACGCAGATTTGCTGGTGATTTTCTCTGAAGAATGCGCTGTTTCATACACACTCTCTCACTGTAGCTAATCTAAAAATAATTCCTCCGTCTGAAAGCGTTTCCTGACACCCACATAATGTGCCGAATGTCAAGTCTTATACTCCAACCATTCAATACACATTCCAGCAGAATCTGGCTCGTTAGCTTAAACGACTTTGATAATGACTGAGCTAATTTAAGCATTTTGCAGTCAATTAACGTTGTACGGCAACAAAGTTTCAACCTAAGCGCCGGTCTCAAGGCTGCGCTCACTCGATATCGCAAATGTAATTGTGATGGATGGAACGATGGCCAAACCATTTTCTTCTTCAGTGGATGTTACGAGAGGCGAAACAGGTCATATCCTTGTCCTGGTTTTATTCTGATTTTATTCATTGACTGAAGCTGTTTTTAATGGGTTTTTTTTGGCATTGCATCCTTAAAGAGCCCATATGGTGGGTTGAGAACGGTTAAATTTCACTTTTTGAAGTCCCAAACAACAGGATGATATGTATGCAAGGTTAAAAAACACTTTCGATGTCTTATAATATCTATTTATTTTTACCTCATTTTCCCACCGACTCCCATATGAATCGTCTGAGCGAGTCTTTTTCTCCAAGCACCTCCTTTCCGTGACGCTACCACGTCACGTCACCACGTCACGTCCACCACGTTACGTCCCAATACCAGAACATATTGAAAACAAATTACTGCTTTTGTACAACAGCTCATTGCTAAATTCTTCATCATAACAACAAACATTCAGTAATAATGAACACTTC
The DNA here is from genome assembly GCA_903798035.1 of Danio albolineatus. Classification (NCBI taxonomy): domain Eukaryota; kingdom Metazoa; phylum Chordata; class Actinopteri; order Cypriniformes; family Danionidae; genus Danio; species Danio albolineatus. The sequence goes on along the minus strand of CAIGQQ010030790.1, from coordinate 1,547,552 downwards.
ATGGACTATTGTAAGCCAACAAATAGTTACATTCGGCAGTAAGCTAAATGGCTACCGCTACATGCTGCACGGAGCAAACACAATACAGACAACTACATCCATATTTACCTTGTTACGGTCAACAAGACTGGAAGAACACGCTGGTCCAAATAAACTGGGTATTGATCCATCCTTTAACAACAACCGTGCAACAAATCCCGCGTCGTAAGCTGGTAGATTGGTGTAGCTCTCTTCAGAGAGATGACGCGAACACAGCACCGTGTTGGGGATGTAATTCTCACGTATTTTACGAAAAAAACCTCAACCACTCCAGGTAGGGAAAAGAGATTTCCAGGTAGGGAAAATAACACAGCTTTTCCCTCGCACTTCAGAGCACAGCGTCTGCGGGTCATGATTTAACCGGAATGCCGATAACTTCAGTAAAATTAGCAGCAGTCGTGTTTTCCGGATCAATAACTCATGACCGAAACATTGTTCCTACACAAATAGCACCTCTTTTCAACCGTCGCAATGTATACAATCGCCTACAACCTTATTTTCCTAAAAATGAGCTTTGCCTACGCACTGGACGCATAATATTAAACTCTGTGTGCAGGCGGCTGAGAGACCGGTCCTTAGGGACCGTCTACAAAGAGCAAAACCCGAAAACCAAAAGCTGTCAATAACTTCTCTCTAAATCTTTATACTGCCATCAAACAGTATAAAGATTTACTTAGATATTACTCAGATCACACGTCACTGCTGTCCCGCTGGTTATGCGGTTATTCTAGCCGGTTATGCTACAACACTTACTGCAATACAGTGCTTGTTGTCTTCCACTTTTCCTTCCTGTCTGTGGGCGGGGCCGGGCAGTTCAAATTTTCCCGGGTCTGCGTGCGCAACTATTATGTTTCGCGTTGACGTCAAGCCGAAACGGCTAAAGACTCGTTCTAATAACGATTCATTTAAACAACAATGAGTCGACTCTTTTATATATGAATCAATCGTTTTAAACACTTTGCACTTTCAGATTTAAGCCTTAGCTGGACATTTCACTTTACTTAGAGCTGTGTAACACACTGCATGGAAGGTCATTTTCAAAAATCCATAATATGGGCTCTTTAAATCACTGTAGTTTTGTTGTGACTCGTTACTCTAACTCTGTTTGTTTACATCACACAACTATTTTTATCTATAAATCTTTGTGTTTTGAAATTTAGATTTATTTTCATCTGATTTCAGATTTTGAAGCTGAAAGTTGTTCCTTTTATTCAGAGTTTTTAGTTTAGGTCTCGCATTTCTGACTTTTCCCTCTTAATTTATTTTTTTAAATAAAAAAGCTCCTCAAACAAAGCCATTGCCGGCGGTAAATACTTCACAATTGATTCCATAATGAAACTGCAAACTTACCGTCGGACAGTCGACAGCGAGCCTGTGCTGTATATCGTATAAATAACAGAGCGCCGCTGGATTGAACATAACGCCGTCTGCTCAATTATTAACAAGCAGCATCAGAAGGCGAGGAACAGAAGAGTCGAACGCTCTTGATGCAGTCGCTTTCAATATTCATTTACAGCCCCTTCAGTACTCGCGCACACGCAGGATGAGTTTGACAAGTCCGGCTCAGTTTCTTTGCTGCTTTATTTACATGAATGCATCTCACACAGCTTAATGTTCGTCTACTGACAGTTAAGATGTTATTTTTTGTAACAGTTTGGATTTATTTGCATGTAATAAAACGTATTTTTAGTGTCTTTAAATATTTTACTTTTATTTTTTAATTTTAAATAGTAATTTTATTATTTTTCTAATAAAAAAGGTTGTTGTAATAACAACAACAACAACAATAATAATAAAATAATAATAATAATAGCAATAACAATAATAATAATAATAATAATAATAATAATAATAATAATAACAATAATGAAAAAAATAATAATAACAACAACAACAATAACAATAATAATATTAATAATAATAATAACAATAATAATAAAAATAAAAAAAATAATAATAAAAAAATAATAATAATAACAACAAAAACAACAACGATAATAATAATAATAATAATGATAACAACAACAACACTAATAATAATAATAATAATAACAACAACAACAACAACAACAACAACAAAAAACAGTCATAATAATAATAGCAACAACAACAATAATAATAATAACAATAATAATAACAACAACAACAACAATAATAATAATTATAATAATAATAATAATGACAACAACAAAAACAACAATAATAATTATAAAAATAATAATAATAACAATAATAACAACAAACAACAACAACACTAATAATAATAATAATAATAATAATAGCAACAACAACAATAATGATGATAATAATAATAATAATAATAATAATAATAATAATAATAACAATAATAAGAAGAATGACAACAACAACAATAATTATAATAATAACAACAACAAAAACAACAACTATAATAATATAAATAATAATAATACTGATAACAAAAACAACAAGAAGAACACTAATAATAATAACAATAGCAACAACAACAATATTAATTAAAAAAAAAATAATAATAACAATAACAACAAAAACAAAAACAATAATAATAATAATAATAGTAATAACAACAACAACAACAACAATAATAATAATAATAACAACAACAACAACAACAACAACAACAACAACAACAATAATAATAATAATAATAATAATAATATGTTCCCGTGTATCTTATATTTTGTGGTCTCATTTAATCTATTTTAATTTATTGACTGTTTTGATATTATTTATATAACAGTTGAGCATTTTCTCTCAATTTCAATAACTGTACTACACTAAATGTTGTTTTCTTGATTGCGATTTCGGTTATGATTCGTTTGATTACAATTTCGGTAATGATTACGATTCGTTTGATTACGATTTCGCTAACGATTACGATTCGTTTGATTACGATTTCGGTAACGATTACGATTCGTTTGATTACGATTTCGGTAACGATTACGATTAGTTTGATTACGATTTCAAACACGCACCCAAAACCAAGACTTTCGCTACGCTTCACATCGCATGTACAGAATGGGTTTGGGAAACAGCGTGTGTTTATCACTATGGAGCGCGTCTGACAGTCACGCACCGCTTTATGACTGTGTTGAGGATTGCACAGGAGGAGCGACGGCACCTGTAATGAAAAGGAAAGGGAATCCCGTCGTTTTTATATTTATTTCAAAGTGTTTCATGCCTAAATAAACCCAAAGCACAGAACTGACTCACATTTAAGAGCAAGGGGCGGCCCCTGGTGGTGCGGCGGTATGGGTTGTGAATAGGGAGGATCGGCTCTTTAATGTTTATCGCCACCCTTCAGAGAAAGACTGAAAATACGAGAGAAATACGGGAAAACACCTTTACGGGATGATAGCGGGATAGAACTGTAAAATACGGGAGAATCCTGGGAAAAACGGGAGGGTTGACAGTATGACTAGTGTCCCACCAGTGACGATATACAGCCACATCGTACTGCTACTCGTGTGATATTGCATTTATACAACAGTTTGACGGCATAATCATGTATATAACAAAGAAAATCAAATACAGAGAGTCTAAGAACCATTTTGTACGAGGAACTACTTTCTTCCATCATTCGTTAACATCTGCAGCTAATAGTCAGAACAGCAGAAACTGTTGCTCATTCACCAATGTCACTGTAGAGCTAGTGTTTGAATGATTCTCTAGCGTAATGTCTAAAGTGATGACAAAGCAGCTGATTTTGCACACGCTTTAAGATTATATGGCTGAACGTCATGAAATGCCATCAGTCTACAGAGATCTCCCAAAATTTCCCTGTTGCAATGTTGTTTAGGGGTTTCCAGTTTGAGGGCTCTGGAGCCGTAATGAGGGTGATGTTTGAGGCTCATTGAGACGTTCAGCTCTCTTCATTGCAGTGGAGCAGCAGCAGCTTCAGCTCTGTGTGTTTACTCTGTGTTTAGGGCTCCACAGGTGGTTAATGTGGCCTTAACAGCAGATCCTGCACTCCACAGAGACTGACTTATCTCTCTAACACCAGGGGCTGATCGCAGATACACACACACATATGCACACACACACACACACGTTTGTTTTTGTGAATTGTGGGGACTTTCCATAGCTTTCCATTGTTTTTTTATACTATATAAAGTGTCATTTTTCAATGCATGTTCTTTGAGTTTTGTTTTGTGAGGCGCAAGTCATTTATTCTAAAAGAAAAAGGCCCGCGGTAGCTTCTCCTGTCGCAGAAAACTCCATTTTTATTTGTAATATTTGGCATCAGTGTGTCGGGATGCAGCAGTCTTGTTCTCTTTACCTCATCGGATGGAAACGATGCGTTATTCGCAAATGTGACGAGTGATCTTCCAGTTTTGTGCACTGGTTTAGTTTGAATCTGATGGAAACAAAGCTAGAAATGGGTGGCTCAGTGGTTAGCACTGTCGCCTCGCAGCAAGAAGGTCGGTGATTCGAGCCTCTGCTGGGTAAGTTGGTGTTTCTGTACGGAGTTTGCATGTTGGTGTTGGTGTGGGTTTCCTCCGGGTGCTCCGGTTTCCCCCACAGTCCAAACACATGCGCTATAGGGGAACTGATGAACTAAATTGGCCCTAGTTTACGAGTGTATGGGTGTTTCCCAGTACTGGGTTGTGGCTGAAACGGCATCCGCTGCATTAAACAAATGCTGGAATAGTTGGTGGTCCATTCTGCTGTGGTGACCACTCATAAATAACGGAAAGGCGTCTCTGAACACACAACCCATTAGTCCCCGGTTGCGTTCCAGTCTAATTTGGCTTACTAGCTTTCCTCTGTCTCGTTCTGTCACGAACACCAGCGATATAATATTCTCAGCGATGTGGTGCTGCTGAGAATCGATCAAAAGGTAATCAAGGAAACTTGTGATTAATTATTTATTTCCTTTTGTACGTGACAAAGTTCTCCTGAGTTGCTCAGATGTTTGTACTCTCTCCCACCGGACAGCAGGCCTACAACAACTTATGGTATAGATCTCGATTAACACATTATTATTATTTAATATATGATTAATCAGCTCTGACAGAGGTAACGCATGCTGAACTAATCCAATCTGGGATACACAGCTGCGCTCAAAGACCTCAACAAAGGTCTGCTTGTTGCACCACTGTCAGTGCAGGACGCCATTCTGGACGGATCAGTCAAGGAGAGCAGGCTTTCTCCTGCGGGGAGGCGGGTGGGGGGGTTGAAAAACACCATGGACTTTAATCCTTCTTGACGTCCTGAAGAAATTATAGCAGAGCCTTCAACAAAGTCAGAATGGAGAAAAGAGATTCCTGTTGTTCGATGACGTTTAGTGGGATTTCTCTAAGTAGGAGATGTTTCTGGATCAACATCCCAATCAGCAAATCAGATTTAAGGGATTAGTTTACAGTCAGGGTTATGAGCTTCTGTTATGGTACCGTACACTCTCAGAAATAAAGGTACGCGAGCTGTCACTGGGATGGTACCTTTTCAAAAGGTACACATTTGTACCTAAAGGGTCCATATTGGTACAAAAGTAAATATTAATACCTAAAAATTTAAAGAGGAACACTTTTGTACTTTTTATGTACTAATATGTAACCTTGATGTATTAGGTACAAATGTGTACCTTTTGAAAAGGTACCATCCCAGTGACAGCTCGCGTACCTTTATTTCTGAGAGTGTACAGTACAGTTCGGTAGGCTTTTAGACAGTGGAAACAGCCATAAAAGCGTACCGTATCGTACCACTCAGTGGAAACGGGCCATTTTAGAGAGTGGAAATGGCCATAAAAGCATACCGAACTGAACCGTACTGTACCACTCAGTGGAAACGGGCCATTTTAGAGAGTGGAAATGGCCATAAAATCGTACCCAACTGTACCACACCGTACTGTACCACTCAGTGGAAACGGACCACTTTAGACAGTGGAAATGGCAATAAAAGCATACCGAACTGTACTGTACTGTACCATTCAGTGGAAACGGGTCATTTTAGACTGTAGAAATGGCCATAAAAGCGTACCGAACAGTACCGTACTGTACCACTCAGTGGAAACGGACCACTTTAGACAGTGGAAATGTCCATAAAAACGTACCGAACTGTACTGTACCTCTCAGTGGAAACGGGTCACTTTAGACAGTAGAAATGGCCAGAAAAGCATACCGAACTGTACCGTACTGTACCATTCAGTGGAAACGGGTCATTTTAGACTGTAGAAATGGCCATAAAAGCGTACCGAACAGTACCG
>CAIGQQ010030790.1:1530281-1541298 GCA_903798035.1 Danio albolineatus | reverse complement strand
GTACTGTACCTCTCAGTGGAAACGGGCCTTTTTAGACAGTGGAAATGGCCATAAAAACGTACCGAACTGTACTGTACCTCTCAGTGTAAACGGGCCATTATATTTTCAAACAGAAACAATGGTCCAGGACCAACACACATGTTAATCAGGGATCACATCCATTCCTGCCAAATTCACACCCACCTTCGATGACACAGGAAAACAGAGGACAGTTTAATATCTCCAACACCTTCTGGAAAATAGGTTAGACTGAGTCGACAGCAAGTATATAGCCCACTCCAATATACACGTCCATCTGTTATGGTAAATACAGAAGTGAAGACATGACGAGAATTAATAAAGAGCGTGCTTTATCGGCCCCTCTTGGACGCAGTCAGAAACCCTAATGAAACACTACATGAAATATAGCGACCTGCGAGCAACAAACGACAACTGGAAAAACAATCGAAGCCCTTTAATGGTGCTGATATATCATGCTAGCATGCTAATTTCCCTGATGGCGCAGTGCTGTATGTACAGTATTTTCCTACTGCTCCACTAGGGAGATGTAAAAGCCTTGAGCTGTATGTGTTTGGTGTATTCGTGAAAGTCTCTTAATTTGTCTTGTAATCAGTTTTTGATGTGCAAAACAGTTTGAGGCAAACAGAGATTGATGTTAGCATGCCTCTAATAAGCTAATAAAACAATAATAACACCGCAGACACAGGTTAAATGGATAATCAGATCGGTACGTCTTGTGTAGTGTAAGTGTAATTAAAGTCAACGTCTCCTGCTTCCACTAATTTTGGATCTAGGGAGATACATCATACTAGCATGCTAGTATGCATGTGAAAACTAAAAGGGACTAAAGTTAGCATGCCGCTAAGCTAATAAAACAATAATCTGCATAATAATGCAGCAGACTCCTGTGTAACTGATAATCCCATGCTTTTGTTTGTACAAAACAGCATACAAATTAAATAGTGTAATTGGAATCCATCAGAGATTGATGATTGATGAAAGTGTCTCCAGCTTCCACCATTTTGGATCAAGGCAGATGCATCATACTAGCATGCTAATTCTCCTGATTGTGCGACATGTAACTTTTTTCATTTTGTGTATATATTGTATGTATGTAGCCTTTTAGCATTTTGGAGGATCTTGTGCACCAATAACAATGTCCGCAAGAGATTGACTCAAACATACACTGAAGTTAGCATGCTGCTAAGCTAATAAGACAAAAATAACACCTCAGACACTAGCGTAACTGATAAACAAATGCTTTTATTTGTACAAATCGGCATCAAAATTGAAGTGTAATTGCAACCAAAGTGTCTTCTATGTCCACCATTTTGGATCTAGGCAGATGCATCATATTAGCATGCTAATTCCCCTGATGCTGCGGCATGTGTTTTCTATTTTTTATGTTTCGAACGTATTTTAATATATTGTAGCATCTTGTTCAAGCAATAGTGATGTCTCTAAGAGAATGACATCACTAGAGGCTGATCTTAGCATGCTGCTAGGCTAATAAAACAATAATAGCACCGCAGACACTAGCGTAACTGATGAACGAATGCTTTTATTTGTACAAATCAGCATCAAAATGAAGCGTAATTGCAACCAAAGTGTCTTCTACGTCCACCATTTTGGATCTAGGCAGATAAATCATATTAGCGTGCTAATAACCCTGATGCTGTGACATGTATTTTCAATTTTTTATTATTTTTAAGATGTATTTTAACATATTGTAGAATCTTGTGCAAACAATAGTGATGTCCCCAAGAGATTGAGTCCGATAGCGACTGATGTTAGCATGCCGCTAAGCTAATAAATCAATAATAACCCCTATGCTTTTATTTGTACAAATCAGCATCAAAATGAAGCGTAATTACAATCAAAGTGTCTCCAGCTTCCACCATTTTGGATCAAGGCAGATGCCTCATACTAGCATGTTAATTCTCCCGATGGCACGACTTGTAATTTATTTAGTGTGTTATGTATTGTATGTATTCAGCCTTTTAGCATTGTGTAGGATCTTGTGCACCAATAATGATGTCCCCAAGAGATTGACTCGAACATACACTGAAGTTAGCATGCTGCTAAGCTAATAAGAGACAAATAACACCTCAGACAATAGCGTAACTGATAAACAAATGCTTTTAGTTGTGCAAATCAACATTAAAATTAAATATGATGCGTAACTGGCTACGTCCACCAATAATGATGTCTAAGAGATTGACTTCGCTAGAGACTGAAGTTAGCATGCTGCTAAGCTAATAAAACAATAATAACACCTCATACACTAGCATAACTGATAAACAAATGCTTTTATTTGTACAAAACCACATCAAAATGAAATTGTAATTGCAACCAAAGTGTCTTCTACGTCCACCATTTTGGATCTAGGCAGATACACCATATTAGCGTGCTAATTCCCCTGATGGTGACACATGTATTTTAATTTTTATATAACAGTAATGTATGTATTCAGCCTTTTAGCATTTTGTAGAATCTTGTTTAAACAATAATGATGTTCCCAAGAAATTGACTGCTACATAGACTGATGTTAGCATGCTGCTAAGCTAATAAGACAAAAATAGCACCTCAGACACTAGCGTAACTGATAAACAAATGCTGTTATTTGTACAAATCAGCATCAAAATTAAGCCTAATTGCAACCAAAGTGTCTCCAGCTTCCACCATTTTGGATCTAGGCAGATAAATCATATTAGCATGCTAATAACCCTGATGCTGTGGCATCTGTTTTCTATTTTTCTTTATGTTTTGGATGTATTTTAACATAATGTAGAAACTTGTGCAAACAATAGTGATGTCCCCAAGAGATTGAGTCCAATAGCTAATAAAGCAATAATAACACCTAGCGTAACTGATAAACAAATGCTTTTATTCGTACAAATCAGCATCAAATTAAAGCGTAATTGCAACCAAAGTGTCTTCTATGTCCACCATTTTGGATCTAGGCAGATAAATCATACTAGCATGCTAATAACCCTGATGGCGCGACATGTAACTTATTTAGTTTGTTATGTATTGTATGTATTCAGCCTTTTAGCATTGTGTAGGATCTTGTGCAAACAATAATGATGTCTGCAAGAGATTGACAGATGTTAGCATGCTGCTAAGCTAATAGTACAATAATAACACCTCAGACACTAGCGTAACTGATAAACAAATGCTTTTATTTGTACAAATCAGTCTCCAGCTTCCACCATTTTGGATCAAGGCAGATGCCTCATACTAGCATGCTAATTCCATCTAAAGGCGCGCTGTGTATTTTCTGCCTGGTCTTTAGTGTCCACGAAACACGGTTGGCTGTCAACCCCTGCGAACCGCACACATGAGCACACAAACACCCCCCCCTATTCTTTCAGAAAGCCTATTCCCAATTAAACACAGCAGCGCTGGGCCGGTAATTAGCGCTTCCCGTCAGCTTCTGTCCGCATGTTGCTTAGGCCTGATGCTAAACGGCACACTATTTGTCCAACAATTATGTCAGGTCCCCGTGTCGCGGCACAGACGTGACCAATTAGCCGAACCTCTGCACCGAGCGAGAGCAAGAAAAAAGGGATTAGAGCGGCGGAAGATGGAAGAGGATGAAAACAGGCCGAGGAGGAGGCGAATCTAATGGGAATAAGAGAAAAGAAACAGAGGAAAGGCTTTAGCTGGGAGGTGAAAGACTGGTACTTTCTGCGAGTACTGATCATTTCTTTAACCAAAACATGGTGCACAATATTCATCAAAGGGCGCTGGGGCTATTAAACCCGTCTGTGAAGCCTGCATGTATAATGCATTATGAAGGTTGATGTAATGCATCGCCATCTATCTGTCTTTTAATACGCCTTGTAATCATTTTGTAGGATCGAGAAGAGACTGATTTCAACACAGATTGACGTTTAGCATGCCGCTAAGCTAATGAAACTATAATCGGCGTAATATTGCAGCAGACAGCTAGATAATTCATATAAGCTTTGGTATCCGCTGCAAAACATCGTGCTTTCTTACATTTAAGTTCAATCTAATTAACTTTTCTAGTCATTCCAACTCACATCAGTCAAACAGAGGACAATATTACGTTAAACTTTGTATAGCTAACTATTTGTACAAATCAGCATCAAAATAAAAACGTAACTATAAAAACAAAATAAAATCTCTCCTGCTTCCACCATTTTGGATCTATGCAGATGCATCATACTAGCATGCTAATTCTCCTGATGGGTTAGGGTAAGATGTCTGCAAGAGATTTACAGATGTTAGCATGCTGCTAAGCTAATAGTACAGTTATAACACCTCCGTGAGATAGCGTTGGCAGTTCATATCTCGTTTATCGCAAGGGGCGTGCATGAAGTGTTCCTAAGTGAAAGTGAAAGTGCCAAACTGCATTTAAAGTCACTAAAAATGAAATACCCGAAATTACATGAAACTCGGACAGCGCGGTGACGCAATGACGTTAATCGAATTATGTACTATAACATGTAAAACGGGATCATGAAGGGAACATTCCAACTCATGTAAACACCTTAACCATATCCATGTAAAAGTACTCAGTAACTCTGAGCATCTCTGAACACGCACAACATGTCCAACCTTGAGGCGGATGGGCTACAGCAGCAGAAGAGCACACCGGGTGCCGCTCCTGTCAGCTAAGAACAGGAAACTGAGGCTACAATTCACACAGGCTCACCAACACTGGACAGTAGAAGATTGGAGAAACGTCGCCTGGTCTGATGTGTCTCGATTTCTGCTGCCACATTGGGATGGTCGGGTCAGAACTTGGCATATAATCGTATGCCAAAAGCAGCTTTTGGCATACAATTATATGCTTAATTCGAAAGCAGCTTTGGAAGCAGTGTAAATGCAGCGCACCACATAAACCAGTCTCGTCATGAGAAGAATCTTTCACGTCCGCTCTTGTCAAAACATTTGGTCTTCTAGGATGTGTGGTTTCTGCGTCTGGAAACACCTCGGTTTCCTCTTTTGTTTCTCCAGTCTTGATAGCAGCTCTTGTGTTTTGCACCAGAGACTGTAATGTCACGACTTACACCGCAAAAAAACACACACACACACACAATACAAGCTTTGTATCATCACATTCCTGGCCCGTAATATCTGTCAGGGCTTGCTGAACTCCATCTATTATCTGCTGCTGAGATTTCCTTTGTGTTTTCTCTTTCTCTTGATTCTGCGCAGGCAACAGACACACAATCCTGCCTTTTTTAAAAAGGTCTGTGAGTGCATAGACACAATCCTGAAGGACAACAGATTCATGAGGACAAGAGCTGGAGAAATAGAGGAGCACAGGCTGAAGACAAAGACATCTGTGTTGAGTCGGAAAGGGTGAGTTTGATGCTCTAGTGGAGTTTGTTTGTTTGGAAAGCACAAGTTGGTTATGGGTATCTTGTTTAAATCATGTGGTGTAATGAATATGGGGAAACACAAATATCATAAAGGACAAAACAAAGTGTGGGACGGTAGAATTGTTGAATATGACACAAAACGAGAAAGATATCACCATCTCACAACACAAACAACATGTAAAAGACAAATATTAAAATAAAAGATTAAACAAAAAGATCAACAAAGGAAACAAGACAAAACATAAAATATAAAACTGGCAAAAATAGTACAAAAACTAACAAAATATAAATACAAATGTAAAAAATAAACAACAAAACAGTGAGGACAGTGCGGTCCGACTCTGCTTAGACTAAAGTAATCACTGCTTAGACTAAAGTCCTGCTGCAGTGGAGACAGAATAAATATTGTGCGTGACTCCCATGAGCTTAGATGAGGACTGCATCCACACATCTCTGCAATGACTCCAATAACGCATTAATAAAGTCATCTGGAATGGCAGAGAAAGTGTTCCTGCAGGACTCCCAGAGTTCATCAAGTCTTTGGGTTCATCTTCAACGCCTCCTCCTTCATCTTACCCCAGACGTGCTTAATAATGTTCATATCTGGGGACTGGGCAGGCCAATCCGAGCATATATAAACCTACTGTGGTTAATCTGAATATGAAAATACAAGTAAACCACGCAAGAATTCACACAGCAAGCACGTGTATTTCTTAAATAATTTAATTGCAAAAGGGTTTTTAAAAATATTTCTACAAGAATGCATTATTTAATCGCTGTTTTTTTTTTCTTCACCATTAAATACATCTCAATGCTTTCCGGAAACAAAAGAACAAGAAAAAAAAACAACTTGAAATGTTGAAATGTTGCTGAAATCTCTCAGTATAAGTACAGCACTCAGCAGACATTTTACTTTTGCACGTCAGTGAACTGTGATTCGATGAGAAGACCTTTTTAAAATGCTCGAAAAGAAGTATTATTATTTTTTTGCTTGATTTTTTAAATATAAAATAGTGAAACTCAAGGGGGAAAATATCACAGGAGAACAAGTGGAGAGAGAAAGAGAGTCCAAGATGGAAAGCGACCATTGGCACAAAAGTTATTGAACCAAAAATTATGCAAGTTATGATCCAAAATAAAAAAATAAAATAAAGTAAATATGACAAATAGCACCTTACTCAAATACAATCACACTTACAAGCATCCACACACTCACATCCGGTTATGAAAGAAATATACTGTCTGAAAGTGTGTTAAGTGTGACCAAAAAGCAGCTACGTTTAGTTCCCGCCTCTGGAAGTAAAGCAGCAGATAGGAACTTTCAGGAATACATCGAAGTCTGCAATATAAGAGAAAGCGCATGTTATATTACACGGAGCTCTTGTTGTCGAAAAAATGAGGGAATCCGTAAACGATTGGTGAAGGATTGAAACAAAATCACAAACAGAGGAGGAGGAGTACTGCGCAGAATATATGCAGCAGCGAATCCCGTAGTGCAATATATGTAAGCACTCCAAATATAGTCTAAAAATACAGGTTTTGGTAGCTAACATCCAGGTTTAACACCGCGCTTTAGTTTGTAACCTTTCGAACAAGTTTACCGTTTTGCATATTTGATGTCTTTCTGGTTTTCACGTACAGCCCAAAGTATACTTGAATATTTCGATGTCGGAAGTCACCGCAGGGGGTGTTTGGCGTAAATTGCGTTTTTTTTATTTTTTATACGTAGTTTATTATTGTCGTTGTTATTGTTATTATTGTAGTTATAATAATAATTATTATTATTATTATTAATATTGTCTATGTACCAATTATAGTAGTCAACATTTAAAGTGAATCAAAACTAAAACGTATATTAAACTATACTAATATGTTTACACGTTAAATATTTATACTACACGACTTTTGAACGCATGATTAAAGAAACAAACAATGAATTTCATGAAAAAGCTATGTGTAGCTAATTGTTGTTGTTATTATTATTATTATTATTATTATTATTATTATTATTTGTGTACCAATTATAGTAGTCAACATTTGAAGTGAATCAAAACTAAAACGTATATAAAACTAAACTAATATGTTTACACGTTAAATAATTATACTATACGACTTTTAAACGCATGATTAAAGAAACAAACAATGAATGTCATGAAATAAAAAAGCTATGTGTAGCTAATTGTTATTATTATTATTATTATTTGTGTACCTATTATAGTAGTCAACATTTGAAGAGACAACTAAAACGTGTATTTAACAATACTAATATGTTTACACGTTAAATATTTAAACTACAGGACTTTTGAATGCATGATTAAAGAAACAAACAATGAATGTCATGAAATAAAGCATCATTGTCTTTAGGTGTGGTAACCATAGCAAAATAATTGAATAATACAGGCTTCACAACAACTTAGTGAATGTCCTTGAGTGGCCTAGCCAGAGCCCAGACATGAATCCTATTGAACATCACTGGAGAGCAACAGTAAACAAGGCAAGGGTCAAAAACATGGCAAGTTCAGGGAGATGTAGTTCTAAATATATTTAGTTTTTAGCTGAATATGTTGAATACTTAAGCACCTATTGCACACCCTAGTTTATTCTGTACTTATTAATTCAGTGTGTATTTAATTTTGTTCAATTGTTATTTATTAATTATATGATTACAATGTTTCTGATCCATTTCAAATGCTGACAATGTTGACACAAAATATAATGATAATAATAATAAAGATTATAATAATAATAATTATTATTATTATTAATAGCAATAATGATGATAATAATAATGTTATTATTATTGTTATTTTATTGTTATTAATATAACAATAATGATGGTGTGATAATAATAATTATTATAATAATAATTATTATTATTATTATCACTATTATTATTATTATTATTAGCAATAACGATGATAATAATATTATTATTATTATTACTATTATTATTATTGTACTATTGTTATTAATATAACAATAATGATGATGTGATAATAATAATAATAATAATTATTATTATTATTATTATTATTATCATTTTATTATTGTTATTAATATTATAACAATAATGATGATAGTGATAATAATAATAATAATAAAGATAATAATTTCTATCCCAAATTTGTGGAAAATAGAGACCAACCAAATAGAGATATGGGACTGAACAGTTTAGTTTAGTTTGTTCATAATTCACCCAAAATTGAGTTGAAACAATTCCAGATTATTTGTAGATAAATAATTAAGTATATTTGTAAGCACATGTAAAGTATACTTTGGGCTTTAGAAATCAGACCAGAAGACCGTAACCATTCAGAAAAATCAATAAATAAACCACAGGCTGGTCATCTGCGGTCTTTACCATGCAGTAAAACAGACCCCAACACACAGGACCATGCGCAGGAAACAAATATCTGGAAACAAAACGTGGAAGACAACCCGACAGTCTCTGGAAGTGTAACATATCCAGCCATCCGCATAGCATTTACCAGAATTTACCAATGCAGATCTCATTTAAAACAATAATAAATTAAAAACGCCTCCGGAAACCCTGTAATTCCAAGAAGAATAAGAAGAAACACTACAGTATGATTGCTAGAAATGAACAGAGTGAGCTTTACAAGAGGATATGTGGGAGAATTGCTACTAACAGTCGAGCATTGTGTTTGACGGAAGGGCTTAGCTTTAATATAGGAGCGATTTACTCGGGATCTGCCCAGCATTGATGAGATCTTCAACACCTCTATTCATTTCGCCTTCAAACCAATTTCAATGCACTTCCTCTGCTATTTTTCTGGTTTTTTTATCCTCCACAAAGAAACACGTCACTCCAGAAGCTTTTTTTTGTTTCCACTGTTGCATAATATTAGCATGTACTGATTCCAATTTACACTCACTGGCCACTTTATTAGGTACACCTTACTGTCCGTTCTCCTCTGATCTCTGGCGTCAACAAAGGCATCTGCGCACACAGAACTGCCGCTCACTATTTCCTCTCGTTCGGACCATTCTCTGTAAACCCTAGAGATGGTTGTGCGTGAAAACCCCAGTAGATCAGCAGTTTCTGAAATACTGCAGCCCGTCTGGCACCAAAAACCATGCCACATTCAAAGTCACTTAAATCCCCTTTCTTCCCCATTCTGATGCTCGCTGTGAACTGCAGTAGACCGTCTTAATCATGTCTACATGCCTGAATGCGTTAAGTTGCTGCCATGTGATTTGCTGATTAGAAATTTGCATTAACAAGCAGTTGGACAGGTGTACCTAATAAAGTGGCCGGTCAGTGTATATTATAATTTAAGCATTTTTTCGTCCTCTTGGGATGTTATATATCATTATTTAAACAAAAGATCACTAAATGTTTATATTTCTCCATATATATTATTGATTCATAGGTAATGATATATAACTAAAGCTCCTTGTTGCGAATCCTGTCATGCATTAGTGGGACTGAAATGTTGATGTACAGCATTTGTGTGCATTATCCTATTGTTCTTGCCTTGTTTTACACAAACGCACGCACACACACACGCACACAGAGAGAAACGCACACGCTACAATGTTATCATTCGGACAAGTACACACTCACTCCTTGTAGAGGTCGCCAGTGACTGTTTTTACATTGAAATAATATTTATTAATAAATATAGTTAGGTTGTGTTGAGAAAAATAACCAAACATTCTCGAAACGTAATACTTGAGAAGCAAAACAGCTCGTTTTTTTTGTGTAGTTGACAAATATATTTTTAATTTTCAGTGATTTATTTAATTATGTGGATTATTGTTATATTTCTTATTATTATTTTAAAAATATAGATTATTATTATTATATATATATATATAAACCTAAATTTGACAAATGCTACAATTTTGCTTCTTAAATATACTTTTCACATTTTAAAAAAGTGAATATTTAGATACTTTTCATGCTGAAAAAAGACAAAAAAATGAGTTTTTGTTTAGTTTCTAGTCCAAATATGTAAAACATGTTTAAATAAAGAAGCATTTTCTAGACAAGAAACAAATATAGTCTTATTTTTAGAAATAATACGTCAAAATTAAACTGGTTATTTCCTTAAAATAAGCAAAATAATATTGTTTAAAAAATATATAAATGTAATATGTAACGGAGGCCAGCTAGCAAAATGCTTTGGTTGTCCTAGCATCAGACACTAGAGGCCATGTCTTTAGCCTCCTTGTTAGAGCAACTGACTCTCCTGCACAGAATCGGTGGTCCGATTCCAGCTCAGCACAGTCTGGGTATAGTGGTAACGGTGAGTTACATGTGGGGGCTCGTCCGGGATGGGAGTGAGGTTTACCTAATTGCTTTGCAAGTAAACCTCACTACTCTGACTTCAAAAGGTGCTCTAGTAACAGACGCTAGAGACCATGGTCTTTAGTGTCCTTGTTGGAGCAACTGACTCCCATGCACAGAATCTGCGGTTTAATCCCAGCTCAGCACAGTCTGGGTACAGTAGTACTGGTGAGTTACATGTGGGGGCTCGTCCGGGATGGGAGTGAGGTTTACCTTAGTGCTATGCAGACTTCAAAAGGTGCTCTAGCAACAGACGCTAGAGGCCATGGTCTTTAGCCTCCAGTCCAATGCACAGAATCGATCCCAGCTCAGCGTGGATTGGGTGGAGTAGGATCGGTGCGTTACA
>CAIGQQ010030790.1:1506288-1530271 GCA_903798035.1 Danio albolineatus | reverse complement strand
GTTGGATGAAATGATAATAAATGGAGCCCATTAGGAGAATTACTAGTCATTAAGAGCACGAGAAAACCAACGACTGGTCCACCTGTCAAGTTGCCAAATTGAAACAAATTACCCCTGCCTCCGTCCTTTATTACGCCTTAATGGGTGTGATGAATTTATAATTATTTTCTTTATTAGTTTATTTGATCCCGACTGCTCTCTTCACGTCTGTCTAGTCGTTTAACACGAAGACAAATCGTAGATTTCGTATTTGGACAGAGTGACCTTTGGAAAATTCCTTGTTTGTGACATTTTCGGAGGATGAAATGCTAACGTCAACTAAAAGCGAGATTAGGGGAATTATCACATGCTCAAAAGCTTGATCACTGACTCTGTTCTGATCAATACAGTATTGATTTTTCAGTTTGAGACTTGTTGTCTCTTTATTTTCTACTGAAGTTCTGCTTCAGGCTGAGTAAATTCTACGAGCTGTATTTTAAAAATAACCCTTATGCTGAGTTCAGACTGCATGATTTTAGCCCCGATTTTGGCTCGCCGACAGGTTTTGAGAAATCGCCAACAAATGCCTGAAATCACAGGCGAATCGGTGCTTGTGAGTGACAATCACACAATATGAACTATCAAAGACGCGATCTGAGAGAATCGCCGATGAGTCGCCGATGCCCGGGAGATATTTGGCTGCTGAATATCTGGAGCTGTCGGCGATTCAAATCATGCCATGTGAAATGTGTTTGGCTGTAGGCGATCTCCGATGTTATTTTCAGTCAATCAGAGAGCAGCATTCACTAGTGTGGGCACCTGCAGGCCAGCGGGAGGTTGAGGGAGAAGTTAAAAGCTCATCTTTAGCTTATTCGGACACAAGAAATGGAGGGAAAATGAGTGTAAGTTTGGCAGGAGCCCCCGTGTCTGTTTGACGTGTCGTGTGAGCAATATCACAACCCAACCCGGTCAAACAATAAAACAGTTGAGGAGAAATTGCTAATTCCCTTCAGAGCCAGGAGAGCAAATATGGACATTTTCCACCCCATTAGCAGCTTCTTTCTCATTATGTAGTTAATAACTAAAGATATACTGCATGTGTTTGGGTGTGAGACGGAGTTTGGACAAAGTTGTCGTCGATTCTTCCTATTGTGAAGTCATGCAGTGTGAAACTCCCTGTCGCCGATCTATCTTACAGTGTAAACACAGCAGCGACAGAACACTAGCCCAGATAGTCATGCAGTGTGAACACATCTGTGACACCACTACTGTGAAAATCCTGCAGTCTGAACTGGGCAGTACTCATCCTTTCCTATTGATCAATTAAAAGTTGAGCCATTGCCTTGCGGCTAGATTAACATGAAACCGAATGGAGCATTCCAACAAACTCACTCTGCAGTCATCTGGGCCACCAAATCAAAAGAAGCAAAGCCGGCATTGAGGAAGTTGTCTCTGTAGCGGCTCATCTTGATGGCATCCAGCCAGTCACCCACAGTGGTAAAGGTGGTGTAGTCAGGCACACAGCGGTCGAGGAGCGGCTGGGAGGCCCTACAGGGAAAGAGAGGAGTGGAGATAAAAAGAGAGAGAGAGGGTTAGGTCACGCCAGGCCTCCACCACCGAAACCTCACTCCCAAACCCCCCACCACCACCACCTCTCCGGGCCTGTAGGGCCTGAACCTGCTACTGTGGCTCATTGGCTGGAGACATGCAGCGGCCCGCCAGAGAGAACTTGAGGGAAGCTGTGGGTGTGGGTCCGACAATTTCTGGACTTGTTACCTAACACATTGGTTGATGTCCATTACATATTATAATAAACAATGTCCTGCTTATGCATGACATGATATATCCAAGTAGGATTCACAGTCTTTGCAGGTCCTATTGTGATCTATATGGGTATGCACCCAAGCAAGATCCTTTTATTGCACTTATAGCACAGCTACATTTAATGAAATGCACAAAAGAGGCCATTTTAATTTAGCTCAGACAAAACCAACAGAGACCAGACTTGATCTATGCCCAGATTTGGGTCTTAATAACTAAGAGTGAGGTCTGAGACAAAGTTTGAGAGCAAAGACTCCTGTCTGCAAGCTCTCTGCTCTGCTGAACCTAGCTGTCTTTTGATGGCATTAGATTAATTAACAATTAAAAGCATAAGAAAAAAAGTTAATAAGAGCAGAACAGAGGCTCTATTGAGGACGAGGCCTGTAGATGGATGGGAAGAGTGATTTTTAATAAGCTCCTGCCTTTAGGGCTGAAGGGTTTGTGGTCATTAACCTGGAAGGCAGCATTTCTTAATGGAGCATTGTTAGAGCTGGTCTGGCTCTCAAGTCTTTGGGACGTTGACTTTAATTGCAACACAGGGAAACTGTACAAAGAAAGGACAAATACCCCTGCATAACTACCATCAGCTCAGCACTGAGAGAAACCATTGGCTAATTAAACTGTCCAAAATTTAGTTAAGGAATGGGTCACGGAAAAGAAGTACAAGCATCAAATGTTGAAACAACCAAAGCCCATCTCTCAGTCTTTCATTAAGCTCAGCAGGCAAGCCACCTCTCCGTTGGCCCTTTTAAAATCTCGTTACTTGCTAATTAAAGCCATTCCCATCTCTGAATTGCATTAACTAATTATTCTTCCTTTATCCTCTGATCACTGCAGAGCAGACAATGCGTCGCCTACTGTTTCCTCATTGTTAAAAACCTTCCCCCGGGACCTACAGCCCTGAGGTAGGCACCCCGAGTTGGGTCACAACCCCCCTGCAGCTTACGGCTAACAATTACTGTCCAACTGAAACAAAGTCTGCCCAGAAATGCTGATCAATGAGCAGAGTTTTGCTACATAGTGAATGACATCTAAAATTCAGCTGACTTCATTGAATATCTGAAACTCAAAGGGCTCTAGTAAGTATAGACCCGAGCAAGCATCTCGTGCAAAACAATCGATAGCCCTGTTATGGTGCAATTAAACCAAATGTTTTATTGACTGAAGGTCATCTTCATTTCCATAACGTCAGAGTTTCTCGGCTTACAGTATTGTTAGTCAATTGAAAATGATCTCAAATCAATGCTCTCTTAATTCAAATTCCTCAGTAATGTTGGCCTAATTCTGAACTTGTAATAAGAGAACTAGTTTGAACTCTTTTATGCTGCTTATTTAGCTGAGAGGATAAAATCATAGAAGTCAGGTGTTGTGTGCCCTTACCCAGAATGTGTGCTGGTGACCACCTTAAGGCTGGCGGCATTGCGAATTAGCTTGTCCAGGGTGTTGACGATCTGAGAGAACTTAGGTCTCAGGTTTCTTTCTTTCACCCAGCAGTCTAGCATGAGTTGATGCAAGGCAGTAGGGCAGTCCATGGGTGGGGGCAGTCGGTAGTCCTGTTCAACTGCATTGATCACCTGTTGATGGAAAAAATAATGTGTGCCCATTGTTTACACTCACATGAAGTTGAATAGAGGCAAAGCACTTCTAATGAAGGCAACTCACATCTTGATTGCTCATGTCCCAGTATGGTCGCTCGCCATATGACATCACTTCCCACATCACAATGCCGTAGCTCCAGACGTCACTGGCTGAGGTGAACTTCCTATAAGCAATAGCCTCTGGGGCTGTCCAACGAATAGGTATCTTTCCTCCCTACAATTGCAAGAGCAAACCGTGATTTTTAACCTCAACTAGACATTCTTTATTCTTACAAATATTAAAGATGTAAAGGCTTACCAATGAGCTGGTGTAGGTGGGGTCAGTGGGATCGTCCTCCAAGAAACGAGAAAGGCCAAAGTCTGACACCTTACACACCAGGTTGCTGTTGACCAAAATGTTACGAGCCGCCAGATCTCGGTGCACATAGTTCATGTCAGAGAGATACTTCATGCCAGCAGCAATTCCTCTTAACATGCCAACAAGCTGGATGACGGTGAACTGTCCATCATTTAGCTGTAGAAGAAAGTGGGAAAATCACACACCCGTTAATAACAGAAGTATTCAACTTTGTTGAAAGTGTAAACCAGAGGTCACCAAACTTGTTCCTTGAGGGCTGGTGTCCTGCAGATTTTAAC
The DNA here is from genome assembly GCA_903798035.1 of Danio albolineatus. Taxonomy (NCBI): domain Eukaryota; kingdom Metazoa; phylum Chordata; class Actinopteri; order Cypriniformes; family Danionidae; genus Danio; species Danio albolineatus. Next base: position 1,526,237 of record CAIGQQ010030790.1, on the reverse strand, counting down.
TCCACACCTAAACAAGCTAACCAAGGTCTTACATGGTATACTTGAAACATGCAGGCAGGTGTGTTGAGGCAGGTTGGAGCTAAACCCTGCAGGGACACCGGCCCTCCAGGACCGAGACTGGTGACCCCTTGGGTAAAGTTTCCAGAATGTGATTCATCAGCCAGCACAATAATCTCAGAATGCCACAAGGAACTACACAGTGAACATGACTCAGGAAGTTCAAGGCTTTTTTTAAATAATTAGGTAGGATAATCTATTTTTATTTATTTTATTTATTCTATGTGCTATTTATTTATTTTATGATGACTTTAACTTTCTCATGAATTATTTGAATATCAACAAATGTTCTGAATGAATCTTTAAAAGGGTGATGAGCATCACTAACCCGTAGAAAGGAATCCAGCGCTCCATTCTCCATGAACTCTGTGACAATCATAACTGGCCGACTTTTCGTCACCACCCCTTCTAGACGGATAATATTAGGGTGATCAAATTGGCCCATGATGCTGGCCTCACTCAGGAAGTCTCTTCTTTGACGTTCTGTGTACCCTGCTTTTAGAGTCTTGATGGCCACGATGATCTCACGCCGTCCAGGAAGCTTCAAACGGCCACGGCACACCTCTCCAAACTCTCCTACATTGGTAGTAGACAGACAAGAAAGAGGAAGAAAGGGTGGAGAGGGAAGAGTGAAGGAGTGTGGGAGAGAAAGGGGAGAGGGACAGTTACTGGTTAGAATCAAGGAGCCAGGGGGAAGCGGGGGAGAGACAGCAAGAGAAGCCAGGGCTAAAGGTGATGCTATTGGAGTGTATCCAGGGGTGAGGAAAGGGGTAGTGTGAGGTCAGGAATGCCTAAATTGGAAATGCTCTTGACGGGTTGTTGGGGGTTGGGGTACCAAAAAGGAAATGGGTAAAGTAAGGCGACAGAGGAAGGGGTAAAGGGCAGAAGCAGTGGATGCTAGGGCGTGGAGGGAGTGAGGGTAGACATGTAGGAAGAAGGTGGGGAAAGAAGCTTGGGAGGATTGGACGGCTTGCGTCTGTAGTCTAAGCCAATGTGTAAGCAAGTGCAAGAGAAACAGAGGGATCAGGGAAGGACATGGTAGGGGTTCATCACTTTAGACAAAGCTAAGAAACAGCAGGTTCAGGTAGCAGCGTTAGATGTTAAAAGCCTTGTTTGCTGGAGTCTCGCATGGGGCCACACAACTCCATTCCATAACAACATGGCTTCTTACTGAACCAGAATCCTACTTTTCTTTATTTTTTTAATACTTAGAAACTATATTGCTAGCACTAATGCTATGATCAATACATTTTACAACACAAAAGGGAGTGGTCTCAAGGGCAGGAAGGAGCACCATGGATGGAGAAATCAACAAGTCATAGGGTCAGGAGGACAATTAGTTGTCCGAGAGATGTCGTCAGGCTCAGGACAGGCTTGGTAAGTTAGCAGGAGTGGTAGCTCTAAAGTTAGCTCTGAAGATAACCTCAGAAGCTCCATTTTGTAAGTAAAGCTGTTAGAGACGTTGGTAAGGTGCTATAAGGGGCTGGATTTTGGAGCGGGATGAGTTGATTTAAGTACCGCTTGAGGTGAAGTCCTCTAAAGGTATGGCCTGGGTGTGCCTAGCTGTCTTCCCCCTGTTGCTCAGGAGCTTTTGGTGTTGGTTACCTGCGCCAATGACCTCCTCGATTTTCACACAGGATACGTCAATCTCTTTGGCAAACTCGCGGATGGCCTCATTCGGGTCCTCGTAGGTGAATGGGTCAATGTAGACCTTCATCCCCGGAGTGACTATAGGGGATTCAGTAGTGCAAATAGCCGTATGAATCTCACTGTCATGATATGCAATATTTATAGCATGGTGAGTGATCAGAGGGCAAATAAACTCCGTAGAGACTTACTGTATTGTTGCAGCTTTTCTGTGTATTCTGATTCTGAGCCATTACGTTGCTTCCTGTGAACCAAAGACAATGCAGTCAATTACAAAAGGTTGATGACAGACAAACTAAATATAGGGAAATAAGCGTTTTCTAAAGGACCTGTTTTTCCCAGACCCTTCAGGGACATGAATTGAGGTCAATTCAAGAAGGGGAGTGATATGAAAATTAAGAGAACAACAGATTCAGCCTTCAGAGACTGCTGTCATTTCAGCTGACTAAATGGTAGAAGTCAAATCTGCATGAAGACAGCTTAGAAAAACAGCATTGTAGTCTTCTCGTTACATGCCAAGGTATCTTCACTGCTTCATTCTTTAATCAATTCATGTATCCCAAATCCTTCTTTAACACTTTCTCCACTATCAGTCCATTAAATGGAATGCAATTTCGACAAACCCAACCCCCCTCTAGTACATGTTAATGCAATCTCTTTGTTGTCTAACTAGTAACCGGGCCAATAATACCCGCTGGTGATTTGTATCTCATTTCCAATTCAAATTCAGTTCCGGAATATGCCAAGGCCTACAAGTTAAGATACTGAAACACACTGTGTGATTGGAAAGAAAGAGAGTGCAAATTGAGAATTTTAGCATGATAAGGCTTTAAATACACAGATGGCTTGCCCCTCAACTGAAGCGATGGGAAGGTGGCCACAGGATGGAAAGTGACTTTGCCAACAATCACCAGGACACTGTGGAATTCCAATGTAGGGCACATGTACATTTGAGACCACTGGCTGCAGTTTACAAGATCCAAAATTACTGACAACCTAGAATGAAACTGCTTCTCATAGTGCCTGATACTACATCTATTAATTGACATTAGCAGTACGGGTGACCTAAATTATGTACTCATTTAGAGATCTTTGTTGTTTTATAGGTACATCTAGCTGCATATAGTTAAAATACAGCAGAAATGTTGTCACTTACCTGAGGCAGACAATGGCGATAACCACAACAACAATGATGAAGACCAGCCCTGCGGTCAGGGAGCCCACAATGAGGGGTAACTGCTCCTGTAGGGTCTTGTCTGCATCAGCTGTGTGATGGAAACACAAATATAGTTCTTATATCTATTCTCGTATAGCATTTCTAGGACTACCAATGGAGATGTTCCTCTCTGAGTCATCTTTAGGTTTTTCCTTACCTTGATGGTTGGTGCTTAAGTCTGTTGGGCTACTGTAGCGGCCATACCCTGCCACCGTTCGGGCTCGGACCTGCACCACATATGGTGTCCCCGGCTTCAAACCCTCAATGCGAGCAGAGCTGCGCTGGGCTGTCATGGTGTGGGCAATAGCTTCTCCCTGGTCCTGTGGGAACAGTGATAAAACAAGCCATATAAAACCAGCCAGCACCCAAAACGCAAGAGTCTGGCAGCTCTGGTTTAATCTGTCAGTACAACGCATCAAACACGGAGCAGATATGCCTGGCCCTTTCTTCTGCTCTATGCAAATCCTCCTGCCTCTGTCCCTGCCAAGCTCAGACTGCCTCGCGGTATCAGCGTTCAAAAGAAGGGGATGAATCAAGGAAGGAGTTAGGGAGGAGAGTGTTCAGTACGAGAGAGAGAGGTAGGGTTGACGCTGTTGTCAGGATGAACGATTATGTACAGAGCAGAGGATGACAGTGGTGGAATTGTGATTGAATGCCCCTCGCTTCATTGACTTACACTGGCTCTTACCTTCTCGTGGTATTTAATCTCGTAATCCAAGATGATGCCATTTGGTTTTTCAGGCGGGAGCCAGGATAGACTCATGGTGTTGGCCGAGGCCCCCATCAGGTGGACAGTAGGAACTGCAGAGGGAGCTGTGAGGGGGGAAAATGAGAGAAATCCAATTTTAATGAAAGCTATTTTTTTTTTTCACATTTAGAGCATGCTCACATTCAGGATTACCAAAGAGCTGCTTTGAAGTCTAAGCATCAGCCCGCTCTTAGTCCTGGGCCTTTTGGGGCCCCAGCCTCTCCAACTACACAGACAAAATACATTCTGAAGTTTCTTCTGAAAGCACCATAATAGACAAACCGGCTTAGTATCTGGCAGATCCTGTCCACACAGCTCACCACACAACCTACACACACATGCAAATATGTGTATGACTGCACACACCCTCTGTCCCTTTCTTGATCTCTTGTGACTCTGATATGCCACATTCCTACCACGTGTTTTCCAAATGTAAAACATCTTCAAAGTTTTTATTGAACAACTATAAAAAGTATATTAAAGAGCCTCTATATGGGTTTTTGAAAATGAGCTTGCGTGCAGTGTGTAACACAGCTCTAAGTAGAGTGAAATGTCCAGCTAAGGCTTAAATCTGAAAGTGTTTAAAACTATTGATTCTTCCATAAAAGAGTCAACTCATAGTTCCTCAAACGAATCTCCGTGCTTACGAGTCTTTAGCCGTTTCGGCATGACGTGAACACGAAACATAAGCCCCGCCCATTTGTGCGTGCACAGCCCCGGGAGATTCAAAACCCTCAACCTCGCCCACAAACAACACCCTTGTGCTGTGTTCCCTCTGAGGAGTGCTTCTGAAATCTACACGCTTACAACGGAGGATTCAGAGCAGCGGGACATTTCCTGACGGTGAATCTGGCCTGCTATCCAACAAGTGTGAGTGTGTGTAATTAAAACGGTCGCCTCATTGTTTTCTCCAGCTTGTAAATGATGTATTTAATTGTGTTTTGTAACTTGTAACCGCTTGTAGTGTCTCTGGTTAACTTGTATTCTCATATCACGTCTAAAAGCACGTTCGTGAGCTCGTGTTCCTCTGCTGTTTGTCATTGCTATGGCTACATCAGCTCTCCTACACGCGTGCGGCGGTTTCATAATGGTTCAGCTTTTGCCGCTGTGTGCATTAATACTGCATGTGTGTCGCTGTTTTTACTTCTGGTTAAGAATAGAGTGATATGCTGGGAGACCGGGGGGTTAGTTTCGGGGGTGAGGTGTCTGAAATATGGGCAACTCCCGGGAAAAACGAGTGTTGGCAGATATGCTCACGCACACACTATGACTACTTCAGTATTGATCAGCCGTGGTGGGCATTCTCTCATGCTGAATGATGTCAACCAATCGCAACAGACTGGGTCATCGGTCCAATCAGCGCAGTTTAGCATCACGCTAAGGAGGAGTTTGGGAACAAATGAATCGCTGAACGATTCATATAGGAGTCGCTGGGATAATGAGGTAAAAATAAATGCAGATTATAAGACAATGAGAGTGTTTTTTGACCATGCATGCATATTAGCCTGCTGTTGGAGACGTCCAAAACCAAAATATGACCCTTTTTAATGTATAATAGGGGCTCTTTAATAATATATTACTGTTAACCTAATGAATCACACAATTACAATGGTTGTGATATATTAAAAAAGGTTTTTGGATAATACTCAGCTGAAATACGAGCAGAGATTTTCCACCCATATTTTCATGTTCTCACAAGTTCTTCCATAGCACCTTACTTATCTAGGCACCTAGCTTAACATAATCTGTACTGTCCCCGTTTGTCCTCAGACCTGATGTTGCCGTCTCCAGTTTCTGATGTTATCACGTTCTGTTCGCACACTATAGTAGCTCTTAACATCCCCTACTTTCTTGCCTCTGTCTCACTCTCCCTTACTCTTTCTTTGTTAAAAGCGTTTTAATCCCCAGGTCCGGTTGTTTGATCCTTTCCCTGGTAGCTCTTTCTTATTCCGTCTGTCTCTTTGTCCGACTCCCCCCAAAAGCTCACTCTCCCCCAACCCAACACCATCAACCTCCTAACCTAGGCCTTGCTCAGAAAAGCCTCACCCTGAAGACAATGCATCCCTGGGCTGCCTGCTAGCTTACTCTCACTCCGGGATTAAGGGGCCTCGTCCTGTGGAGACAGTGGAAGTAACCATGACGCCCCTTGAGCTAATGGTCCATATTTATTTTTTGTCTTAAAAGGTGGATGAATATTCAGCCACGGTCCTGGGGGATAATCTGATCACAGACCCTCATGAATTTTTTGAACCATGGGGGTGGGCTGCAGTGTGGGTGTGCATGTCACCCCAGGATTGACTCATGTGCAACATGAGCACGGGTCATATTACAATGCCTGTGGTCAATCCCTCATAGCAAACAGAGGCATTCTTGGAGCAAGGCACTAGCGTAAGAGTGTGAAGTAGAGGGTTAAGCATATGCAGGACTCTGAGAGCTATCATGAGAAGTCCAGTGTTCAGTTCAGAACTTGAATCACACAATATAACACTGTTTCCACAAAGTTAATGCATTACCATATATTACTAACCAGGACACTCTAGTCTAGAGTAGCTTAGCTACCAAGCATCATAGTACCACTCTCCGGTGTCAATGTGTTCGAGGGCTGAGCTCTTTGGGAAGAGTTGTGGGTTGAAAGTATCTTAGGAGAACCCATTACACTTCATTATTTCAAGGCAGAAAGCATATGCCTTTTAGAGAATACCTATTGTGACCTATTAGAAGTTGGCACGGGATCAAAATGTACTCTTCTTGCTTTCTATTATCCATGTATATAGTACTGCTTGCTATAAACAATGTATCTTTAATCAAATACCATAACCTTCCCTTCACACCTGAAACAACTTTTCTGTCTCTGATCATATGGAATGCCTTTAGGGCGGGGCTATCAGCCCTTTGGGGCGGGGCTATCAGTGTGCATCTGTTTTCTTCCATGCATTCATCCGTTTGTCAATCTTCCTCCATTGTTCTTAGCAAAGCCTGTCTTCCAAAGATTCCATCAGTTCCCAAATGACAAAATCATCAACAGCCTTACTTTTCTTTCTAATTTCAGGACTGTTTCAATTGGATGATAGGGAAAAAGGAAAAGGAGAATCCTAACTCATGAAGACTTAAGGCTGGTATCTGTGTTTAAGAACACAGTTGATTTCTGGATAATAATTGCTGGTTATTATGGTAAATGGCAGACTGATAAACACCTGGAAACAGACAAAAATGAACATAATATATATAAATAATAGTTGAACTCACCAGCCTGGTTGGTAGTGATGTTAACAGAGGCAAACTGGGGTGCGTAGGGACTCTTGCTGGATACTCCATTGACGGCTTGGATCTCGAAACTGTACTGGGTGTGAGCCTGAAGGTTTCTGACCGTCACATGTCTCTCGGTAAGACCAAGGTGGCGTGGAGAGATGTCTACATTGTCATCACACCGTGTGCAGGTACCGCGTTCGGGAAGACATTTCTTGCAGATGACGTTGTAGAGAAGGTCCTCTCTTCCGCCTTGGTCACGTGGTTCACTCCATTCAAGTATAAGTGATGTCTCGTTTACACTGGAGATGACATTACGTGGTGCTGATGGCACAGCTGCAAAAAATAAAAAATGAATGAAGAATATTGCGTTTGTCTCTAGTAGATACAATTAAACATGCCGGCTAGTTCAGTGATTGTTGTCTCCTGGTCAGTTAATAATAAAAACCATGTCAAAAATACTAGCCTCAGTTTTAGAAGCTTTAAGCTGTTTTAGTTGCTTTCCCAGACATCTATAATTATCAATTCAACAAAGCAGGTGTTCAGCTTGTTAGATACTTGGCCATCGAATTTTCCCATCTGAACAAATAGACAAGTTACCCAAACCCACAGGTGCCTAAACTCCATTCTGGAGGGCCGGAGTAGCTCCAACTGGTCACACTTTATTTTGATGGTCCGTTTGTTGAATTTAAGTTACATTGCATCTACATGCCAACTAATTCCCATTAGATTATAAATAAACTGTCTGGTTGAAGTTAGGGTTGGGATTAGGGTTAGGTTTAGTGTAAGTCAGGGGTGTCCACACTCAGTCCTGGAGGGCCGGTGTCCTAGAGAGTTTAGCTCCAACCCTAATCAAACGCACCTCAACCAACTAAATCAAGCTCTTACTAGATATACTAGAAACCTCCGGGCAGGTGTGTTGAAGCAAGTTGGAGCTAAACTCAGCAGGACACCGGCCCTCTAGGACCGAGTTTGGACACCCTTGGTGTAAGTTGACATGTACTTGTAAAGTTTCTTATAGTCGGTTACATGTCTGTTGAATGTCTGTATCAGCAGATGTTGAGCAGACAGTCTACTAATACTCAAATGGACCATCAAAATAAAGTGTTACCCTCCAACTTGCCTCAAAACACCTGCAAGGATGTTTCTAGAAAGCCTAGTAAGAGCTTGATTAGCTAGCCCAGTTATGTCTGATTGGGGTTGGAACTAAACTTTGCAGGACACCGGCCCTCCAGGGCCAAGTTTGGTCACCCCTGCCCAAACCCTAACAAAACTCCCATAGCATGCAGTGCCTGAGAAGATGAAAACAGCATTTTAAATGTAAATTGATTTCAAGCAGGAAACAAACAAAAATTGTCAAATGAGGCTTCATGTTCACTCAATGCAGATGACGTGTTTTCAAGTAAGTAAAATGAAGCAAAATCTTGTTGTCCTGTTTGTGCTGCTCATTTTAACATAATAGCTGTGGTGTTCACTTGGGAGAACATTTTGTTTGCATCAATCAGTGCTGACAATGAACAGAACCATAAAGGAGCTGGTTTTAAACAGAAGAGGAGATATGTCAAAGCACTCCTGGCCATTCTCCTGCTTTGTGGTCAGACAAACTGATTAACATATGGATGGACATACACTATGAGCACATATGCAATGTTTAAATCCAGTTCCTGAAGGGCCTCAGCTTTGCACAGTTCAGTTCCAACCCTGCTTCAACACGCTTACCTTTAGGTTTCAAACAAGCCCGAAGGACTCGATTCATTTGAATCAATTTGATCAGGTGTGTTTTAATAAGGGTTAAAGCTAAACTGTGCAGAGCTGCGGCCCTCTAGGAACTGGATTTGACACCAGTGGTTTAGATCAATACTGCTTTATAAAGCATATAATAGAGTTTTAAAGCATTTGAATGACAAATAAACAACACTGCTTGTTGTTTAGAAGAGATCCTGGTGGAAAAAAAATGAAGGTTGTAGATGAAGGAATCACTCACTAGTGCATGCTAAATCAGGTGAGTCACTGTCCGCCCGATAGTAGCCTGTCCTGCAGGAACAGATGCTGGCAGCTCCAGAACTCGTCCGGCTGTTTGGTGGACATGGGGAGCACAACCCTTCTCCTTGCTTGGACTTAAAGGTACCAGGACTGCAAGCTAAAAAAAGAAATCATTTTCACTGTCAGACATAAAACCTGCCAGCTGTATATTCACATCAAACATACAAAAGTTGAGTATTGCTTCCACCTTTTCGTTGTATTGAACAGCTAAATCAATAGCAGCTTCCCCTGTGCGGTTTGCATTTGATGCGATCTGCTTGTCTTAGTTTCCTTCGTTTTGTTTTTCTTACCCACAGTATGATCTCTAATCCGTTCCATCTTGGCATTGTAAAATCCGAAAGAATACAGGTTCTTGCTTACGTTTATGTTTGGCGCTGTTAATTTGCTGTTGTTTTCCTCCAGGGGAAATAACCCCCTCGTGACTAGGCAAGTTCCAACAACGTACCCTAACCTCGTATAAACCCCATGCGCACATGCTAGCCGTCGACTACAATTACAAACACATGCCTGTAAGTTCCAAACAAGAGCACTTTTCGTAATGAACTCTTTCAATCAATACTCGAACACAAGGGACGCCGACGTTTTGCCACAGGAAGCGTCCCTCTAAGGTAAACAAAGGACGTTGGAGGCTACAAGGGAAAGTGTGAGCTGTTATCTTATGAATACAAAGATTAGTGTGTCATTCACAGGTCTTTGACCTTTGTGGAGCTCTGCCGGCACCAAGATTGTGTACACATTTTATCGCATCTGCTGTAGATGCTGAGGTGATCTTCAGGCACATGATGGCATTGTGATCTTTCTGTTGAAAAAGCCACCCAATTGATCAATGAGAAAGTTGTATGTTTAGAGCCAGAACTCAACCTCTGAGCCAGAAGTTACTGGTTATCAGTAGTCTTGTCGGCAACTAACGTTTAGAAACGTCAAATAATCAACAGCTGCCGCATTTTTCAGGAAATTGTTTGAACATCTGGGTTCTGTACTGATAGCGTTCAACGTTTCACACGCCACTGGTGCTGTTCCTGATGTCACCTTCTAAGTTCCCTTTTCTCAGAACGAGCAATATTGACACACGGTTTCATTAGTGCAGCGAGTCTGTTAACCAGCGGCTTATTTATTTAACCATTAATTAGGGGAGGCCAGATGTAGGTAGTGAAACAGGAACATGGAAAACGGTTCACACAGAGATAAAGATGAAAGGGTGTAGGCCTTGTGAGTCTGAGTTTATCGCACATAACGTATCCCTTTAGAGATTAACGAGTCCTCAGTGTTTTGCCTCACATTTCAGATGTACATAAATCAGCTGAAATGCGGTGGAGACAAACGAGACCATCTAGCTTCGAGCTCCCATGAAATACTGCTTGAAATTCCCCTTCAAAAAAAAAAAAAAAAAAAAAACTCGGGCTGTTTTCTGAAGGGTTGAAAGTGCTGATTAATCGCTTCCAAGAAGGTAAGAAGTCAGCCCTTTCCTTTCATCCTCATCCTTCCTCTAGCAGCACTCCTGACAGAGTGAGAGAGAGAGCGAGAGAGTGAAAGAAAGCAAAAGAAATGCAAATCCTGTGGCTTTTTTTTCATGAGTTCTCTTACTTGTGCGCTCTCTTCAGTACAGTCTATTCCTCACACTCCGTTGCCCAAACCTTCTCCACTCTCTCCGTCTCTTATTGAGAGCAGAACATAGGGCTTAAGGGAGTGATTAGAATTTGTGGTTAAATTGGAAGCGAGGAGAAAGAACGGATAGGGGAAATATGGAGCGCTGAGGAAAAAAAAAAAGGTATCGTCGATTAATATTCATGTGAATGTCCTAACTGTGCTGTGGCAGGGTATTAATGAGACCAGCGGCCTTCAGATGAAGGCGAGCAAGAGAGAGGTGACAGAGAGATTTATCCCTCCTTTAGTTTCCGGTTGACTTGATTAGAGAACACTTTATCAGGGCACAGCCACCAGGGCTTTCACCTTGAGCCACCAAAAGCAAACAAATGAGTTTTTAACTGTACATCAGGTACTGAAGACTACCTTCTCTCTCCCCTTACATGCATAAACTTAAAAAAAAGAAAGAAGGCTTTTTATTACTTTGACGACCATAAACATTTTACCTATGCAAAACTTAAGGGATCATTCATTAGAGTTTGCTTATAGGTATCATACCTGTCAACCCTCCCGTTTTACCCGGGATTCTCCCGTATTTTACAGTTCTATCCCGCTATCATCCTGTAAAGGTGTTTTCCCGTATTTCTCCCGTATTTTCAGTCTTTCTCTGAAGGGTGGCGATAAACATTAAAGAGCCGATCCTCCCTATACGCAACCCATACCGCCGCACCACCAGGGGGTGCCCCTTGCTCTTAAATGTGAGTCAGTTCTGTGCTTTCGCTTTATTTAGGCATGAAACACTCTGAAATAAATATAAAAATGACGGGATTCCCTTTCCTTTCATTACAGGTGCCGTCGCTCCTCCTGTGCAATCCTCAAAACAGCCATAAAGCGGTGCGTGACTGTCAGACGCGCTCCATAGTGAGAAACAGACGCTGTTTCCCAAATGGATTCTGTACATGCGATGTGAAGCAGAGTGAAAGTCTGGGTTTTGGGTGCGTGTTTGAACAGACATATACACATAATTAATAATAACAGCTAAAGATGTCAATCTTGGTGGGGGTTTCTTCCAAACACAGCTAATATGTCCTAAATGAGCATAAAAAGTTAGGAAAGCAATCGAATGCTTACATTATAACGTTATTATAATGTATTTTAAAGTGACGCCTCTGTTATTTAATTTAATTAAAAGAAAAATCATAAATGATATTCATTTGTTGCTCTATAATCAGAATGTGTGAGTTATACAGTGAAGAAAAGGTTAATGAGATTTGATAATGCTATTTCTTTATTATTGTTAATTTTTCGAACATTTTTTTTTTTGTTGCAGGGGGTGCATCCCTTATTTTCACATCCCATTGTTGACAGGTATGATAGGTACACTCCTATGATAGGTACACTTTTAGAAATAGACTCATTTTACAAACGACACCAATTTTGAATCCATTCATCTGATTTTAGCTTAGCTTAGCATAGATTTTTGAATTGGATTAGACCAGGGGTGCTCAACCCTGGCTGTTTCTAAATTCCAAGAATGCAGAGAACGGACTCGTGTTCTTGTGGAGACCGGTCTTGCCAGGTCACCTCAGAAGAACAAACTCGAGAACGCGTCCTGTGATAAATAAGATGCAGTGTCTTCCTGATGGTCACATGACCCTCGCGCATCTTTAACCGAAAATTACAGCATTCATACAACAATGTATTGTGCTTTCCCTTTTTAAAATATATACTCTGCATAAAGACTTTACAAATATATGTTTCAGAATACAAATAATACAGATTTTAATACGAATTTCAACAAATAAACACTCTTAGGCCCAATCTCAATTCTCCCCCTTAGCCCTTCCCCTTACCCCTACCCCTCGTTTTGCGCGTTTACGTCAAGGGGTAGTGGTGTCCCAATTCTCTTTAGCTTGAAGGCGTAGGGCTAAGGGCGAGGGGTATACACCCCTTCCAACAAAGAATTTCAGGACCACACTTCAAACAGAGGGGTAAGAAAATTTCCCAGAATACACCTGCCACAACTGTAACCGGAAGTAAGGAGATCCACAAATTAGTGTTAGTGCAGTGACACTTAGTGTCTGCCGGTTTGTTTACTTACAGGAGCTCCACATTAATTCTGACCAATTGAAAATAATATCTGTAACATCTGATCAATGAGTGATGTGGATTTTGTCACATGACTGCATTTTGGTTCTTATCAACTGATTCGGACCAAAATAATCAGTGTGGTGTAAAGAGGACCCAAAACGGCAGAAAAATGCTACAATGCATCATTGGTTGCCCTTGGTCCGGACCAAATAAACCGAACCACAGATGTGAACGCACCCTAACTCTTGGCGACTTGTGAAAAGGGCCTATTTTCCAAACAAAAAGTTGAGTTTTCCATTAAATCCCAGACTCTCAGTATGAATAATAATTTAAGTGACGCATTCTTCAAACACCACTAAAACTTATATAATTTGCTGCTCAGTTTCCCTTGTTTACACCAGAGGCTCTGTCTTTGTAGTTCTTATGATGTGCTGAAACCAGCCGTCTCTTCTGTGACCTTTCGCTCCTGGAGCCTCGACTGTCAGGGTTACTTTTCTTTCTCCATCTCGTGCTCTTCATTAATGTTTCACTGCAGTCCTTGCCCTTGGTCCGCAAATCGATTCTGGTCTCCTCTCACTCCCAGCTCTCCATTTGACCCCTGACCTCCGGCTGTCTACTCTGCTCACTTTCACCGCGGCTGTGTTACACGCTGGCTTAATTCACCTCAGTCCGAACCTGATATGTTTTTCATCAAGACTGCTTCTTTCTCTCAGCAAAATGTTCCACGCTGATAGACGTACTGACTGTTTTACTTATTCATTGCTTTGCGATGCTAAAACCGAGGTCCACCAAATTTGCTGTCAGGCCAAACACCTCAATAAAAAAAACAGCATGATTTGTCCATACGGCTTAATGTGATACTGTAAGATAAGACAAACGGCACAGAGAGAGAGGGGTAAAAATATATATATCAGCACTCACCTTGACACTGTGTCTCCTTAACAGCAGGCTCGAAGCCAGCCATGCAAGTGCAGGAACCCACAGGAACCATCCATTCTCCGTCTCCATTGCAGTAGAGTTTAAGAGGGACAGAAAGCTCCAGAGCGTTTGATACGCAAGTCCCCGGAGCAATGACTAGTGACGTGGCCTCAGCGCCAGTGGCTGTTTCTGGGAAGACGGCAAAGTTGGCAATGGTTGTGGAACATTTCTTGTAGAAAACCCGGACGGAGATTAAAGACATGCAGGCACCCAAGTCCTGGAAAGCCAAGTAAAACCCAGCCTTGGAAAGTGGACCAAAGCTGCGGATCTTAGTGTTGACCCGACCAGATTCCAACATCGAGAAGCTCTCGTCCGGAGCAATGGTGTCCACCTTAACGTAAGGGTTCTCCATCCAGAACGGACTGGTGGCGGTGGCTGAATCCGAGTCGGACTCGTAGTAGAACAGATTGAAGGTCTCTTTACACGATCCTGGAATGTTGGGAATGCTATTGCAATCTCTCACAGTGAACTTCATCTCCACGTAAACGCGGAGAACGTCCTTCCGAGGGATGAAGTCGCTGCGTAGCCAGTTGTTCTGGTTGAGTTCGCGAACGTTGCACACTTGGTACGTTCGGATGGGGTTCATGGCATCATCGTAACCGCTAACTTCCTCCCACTGCATCACACACAAAAAAAGAGAACATTGTAAGTCACAGATATGAGACAACACACAAGTTCTGCTTGACAACGTGTTAGATATTATTGTGCAAAGTATGCAAGGATTATTCTAGAGCAGGGGTCTTCAAACTTTTTAATCTCGGGGACCCCCAAAAATGATGATGCCTTGCGGGGGACCGCTTTGCCGGTCCAAACACAACTCCTGATGTTTGAAATAGTCAGTCGATTGGGATGTTTCTGCTGTAGATGGTGCTTGAGCTTGGATGGTTTCATGCATTTGTTGGAGAGAATCTCTTTACAAAGAACACCTTGGGGTCTATCGACTCCCTGCTTTAACATGCAGGTAAATCCAAACGCAATGTAAGATTTGTCATATTTTCTGGTTTTTGCCTCAGCGTTCGCCAAGTCAGATTTGCATGAACTGCTTGCGGGAGCGGGATTCTTTAAAAATCTTTCCATCATCTGTCCTGCACTTATAGCCGATAATTGCTCCATGCAACTATGCAAAACGTTAAAGAACGCAAAGGATTTTGGGATAAACGCATTACAATTAAGTATCCCCTTATTTAAATCATAAAATTATATATATATATATATAGAGAGAGAGAGAGAGAAAGAGAGAGATTTGGTCATTAATAATTTTAGGATTGGAAAAACAAATCTCATAAATCATTTTTGCCAAGTTTTTCGCGGACCCCCTAGCGCCCTCTTGCGGCCCGCCTGGGGTCCGTGGACCCCAGTTTGAAAACCCCTGTTATAGAGAGCGAAAGCAATAACAGATGTTTCATCTGAAGTGTTGCACAATACGCAATATTGTGAGTGTTATAAATGAAGCAGTCTCATTTTGATGTTATCCAGGGCCTTAGAAATCTGAGGTGTTACGCTGCGGAGGTACGGCAGGCAATAAATTGCTAAAGCTCTACGCACTAGCTAAGAAACAATATAACCGAGGGAGCAAGCCGAGAAGACGAGTGAATGAAAGAGAGGGGAAATTGTGTGCGTTTTGCTTTGTGCCTATTCTTTTATTTATTTATTTTTCAATTACACATTGTGCCATTAAGTGGAGAGCGGCACGCTGGTCTTTCATCTGCGTTCCCCGGTTCAAACCTTCCTGGGCGAATTCATCAAAATTAGCGTGGAGTGTCAGAACGCCGCTGAATAAAACGCCGAGTGGATGTTTACCTCATACCTAGAGCGTGGAGTGCTCTCCGCATCACTTCACAATCAATTACTGTTCAATTAAACCATCGTGATTACATTGTATTCGTGCAGATCAACAAGCTACGCTCCATCCTCTACCGAAGCCGCTTCTTTCTTATCTGCCGCAATTACGAGTTTGACGTCTTTTGAAAGTAGCGGTGAGCTGTACCTTCAAGGAGATGATTGCTATTGTGCTGCTAAAGGAGTTTTCTCTTGGCGTGTTTATAAGGTGCACGCGGGTCATGGTGGCAGCAAACACACGCTTTGAATGGCAGTCATGCTATTTGAGATCAAATGAGCAACGCTGTATAAAGCGACAAGGTTTTAAATGTTACTAAATGGCGCACAGGTTGGGTTTGAGTCACATTAAGGTGAAGGTCGTGTTTTAGTTTAAGGGGTACTAATGTGGTGGAGCCCCCTAAATTAAACACATCTAGAAAATATAATATTGGGATCATTTTACAATGATTTCGATACGGTTCAATCATGCCCTTCCGGCTGCAATCCATCTGTGGGAAACATCCATACACACTCATTCACAATCATACACTACAGACAATTTAGCCTACCCAATTCACCTATAGCGCATGTGCTTTGGCTGTGGGGGAAACCGGAGCACCCGGAGGAAACCCACACCAACACGGGGAGAACATGCAGACTCCACACAGAAATGCCAACTGACCCAGCCGGGGCTCGAACCAGCGACCTTCTTGCTGTGAGGTGATCGTGCTACTCACTACACCACCTCATACGGTTCATTTGAACCAATTTGATGCTGAATGTCTGTAAACCCCTCCCCTTCCATAAGCCAACTCTGCTCTGATTGGTCAGTCTATTTCTTCGATTGGTCTTCCCTAAGTTGGAAATTATATGGCGTTTTCAGTGTGCGTATGTTGCGGGCAGGCGACTATTATGCAAATGAGCTACTTTCATCAGGATGTTCAGCAACAGGCAAAATATTTATAAAAATAGCAACTCATTAAGGGGCCAATCACACCGAACGCAATTTTGAATGATTTACTAATGTCCGCAAGCATTGTTGGTGCTGCTTATGCGCCCTGCGTGTCTCGCGTTTTAACCACATGGGTTAAACCACCGCGTTTTTGCCGTTGCGCACTCGCAGTTGAAAAAAACTCAACTCAGTAGGCATGGGACGATAACCGTTTTCAAGGTGTACTGCGGTTTGGAAAAGTCAACGTTTTGAAACCGCCAACGTTTTCTGCTATACCGTTACTAAGGTATGTGTACGATTTTTTATTTACATTTTTTTTGTTTGCTTTTTAGGTGTAAATTGTGAAGACTTCTGTGTTTTTGAAACAAATGAAGACTGTAGAAGTTAATGATTCACTTAAATTATTCAGCCTGACATGTTTACTGCCCAAAATACTTTAAATGTTTTTCAAATTAAAATATATATTGTGTTCAAAAGTGGGGCGCCACGGTGGCCGAGTGGTTAGCACGTTCGCCTCACAGCAAGAAGGTCGCTGGTTCGAGCCCCGGCTGGGTCAGTTGGCATTTCTGTGTGGAAATTGCATGTTCTCCCCGTGGTTGCGTGGGTTTCCTCCGGGTGCTCCGGTTTCCCCCACAAGTCCAAAGACATGCGGTACAGGTGAATTGGGTAAGCTAAAATTGTCCGTATAGTGTATGAGTGTGAATGTGTGTGTGTGTGGATGTTTCCCAGAGATGGGTTGCGGCTGGAAGGGCATCCGCTGTGTAAAAATATGCTGGATAAGTTGGCGGTTGATTCCGCTGTGGCGACCCCGGATTAATAAAGGGACTAAGCCGACAAGAAAATGTATGTATGTATGTATGTTCAAAAGTGAAAAATGTTTTTGTTTTTTTAGCCAGACACTTAAAAAAGAATATATTTTAGAGCAGTGAACACAACATGAAACCGTGATATTTTTATCCAAGGTTATCATACCGTCAGAATCTTACACCGGCTCAAGCCTACAACTCAGTGGGAACAAAGTGCATTACGTCAGTCACGTCTATTTCATTCTCCAATCAAATGAAAGCAGAAGCAGGGTTTCCGTTGAGATGTCGGCAGTGTTTGTGTTGTCAAGACAATTATGGAGACTTTTAAAGATGGAGGAGAGACTTGTGGTTACTTTTTTGAGTTATCCAGAGCTGTATGACTTAACCAATCTTGAATATCACAACATTACTAAATAATACAATTATAACAAAACCAACAGCAACTCTCTCGCACAATACACAGCTGATGCAGTCGTTGCCTAGTGACATAAAAATCGCACTTGTTTTTTCTTGTCAACAAAAAAGACGGTGTGGTTGTGCCTTGCGTTTTTGAACATAAGTGTGCGTTTGGTGTGATCGGCAATTCAACGCTGACTCATTCAATTGAGACTATCTTTATATTTATTATTCACTTTTTTTATAGCAACTTTTAGTTTCTATTTAAAGGACCAATGTGATGAAAACCAACTTGACTTGCTCTTTAAGTAAAATTCTGTTTATTTGCATCTCATTTCTATAGTTCAAAAAAGACTGTAAAGACTTTTTTACCATTTAAAATACTCTAATTTGACAGTTTTAGCATTTATGCTAACATCCAGATCACATTTATTGCGTGCTCTCTTTTTTTAGTTGTGTTTGTTTCATCATTGAGGAAAACATGCTAAAGGCACACTGAAAATAAGCTCATTTTACACCTATTCTCGCAGTTTTACCATTTATTTAAATTATTTTAGCCAATCTCCGTGCTTAGCTTAGCATAGATCATTGAATTAGATTAGACCATTAGCATCTTGCTTAAAAAATTCACAAAAGAGTTTGAACATCACGATGATATTAGGCAGCACTGTTACCTAAGTCGGGACTATTTTCAGGCTCTGCGTAATATCAATGTAGCCATGGTACGGCAGCAGCGTTTCTTGATTATTACGCCAGAATGAGAGTACAATTCCTAGACATATCGACATAGAAAATAACAACTTTTCCTTTTCTGTCAGTCTTAGTACACAAAGTCACTACAGAAGAGTCGCACTTTATATAGGAAAGCTAGTGCGGTGGTGGGGGGGGTGGATTGTCGCAAATTAAAGTGTAGTGCATTGCAACGTAAAGCTAGTGCGGTGGTGGTGGTGGGGGTGGTGGGGGGGGGTGGATTGTCGCAAACGAAAGTGTAGTGCATTGCAACGTAAAGCGAAGTGTGGGGGCGGGTGGGGGTGGTGTTGGATTAAAGACTGGGACCCTTTATAGTAACTCTGGGAGTCAGCGCCCCCTGTAGGAGAGTTATAGAAACTATCTTTTGAGTGAGATGCTAATGGTCTAATCCGATCCAATGATTTATGCTAAGCTAAGCTAAAAGAGCTCCCTCCAGACTCAAAGAATGGTTGAATATATTCATTAATAACTGTTTAACTCTACAGAAGGTGTAAAATTACAGCAGCTAAAGTGTTTTTTTAACATCCCCTAATGGTAAACCACTGCTTTGACCTTTAGGAAAGCCAACCAGAGACCTTGGTTTTCTTAAACAAACAGCAAAAATAAAAAAAAGAGTTCACTGAAGAAACAATTACAGCAAAAAGGGCACAAGAAAACATCGCAGCATCAAGAGATTTGTTGAGAGGTGAAGTCTTTAATTAACACAGAGATATGGATGTTGTGTGGAAAGGCCATTCATCCCTACGGGCCCCAGGGAGACGGGGCTTCCAGAGCTCTCTGCTTCATCACAGACTCTGAGCCAGAGCTATAGAGATCAATAATAAGCATCAGGTCAATGGGACGGGAGAAAGAATGAGGCGTAAATGGGCATTTAGTTCAGTGGAATAAATTGCTGACGGCAGGGGGAAGATGGGAATGAAAAAGCCGACCACACTGGAGACGACTCTTCTTCCACGCTGGAATTGACGCTCGGTTCATTTCCGCTAGGCTCATTTTCAGACTGCAGATGGCTAGCTTTGAGTTATTTATGCCTGTTAAACTTTGATAAGAGAAGTAGGTCTGCGCAATATATAGTTTCAGCACTGATATCGCAACGTGCACGATAGTTACATCGCAAGACATGCAGTGTCGAGTCTGAATTATAATTGTGCCGAACACAGAGTCACTGCTTTATGATGAATCGCTTTTGTTTAGTTTTTTTTTGTCTTGAAATCTCTTCAATTACTTGGATAAATGGATAATGGCCAATTAAGTTAGTGGGTCAAACTCACACAAACAAATAAATAAATACACAAAAATAAATACATAATACACAAATAAACAAACAAAAATAAATAAATAAATATAAATACAAATACAAATAAATACAGTAAATAAATAAAAATAAAGCAAAAATAACCACAACAAATAACTATATGATTAAATAAATGAATAAAAATACAAATACAGTAAATAAAAATAAACAGATAAATAAATAAATTAAAATACACATACAGTAAATAAATAATAAATAAATACAAAAATAAATAAATACGATTCAATAATTAAACAAATAAATACAAATACAAATAAATAAATACATAATACACGAATAAACAAACAAAAATAAATAAATAA
>CAIGQQ010030790.1:1435939-1469973 GCA_903798035.1 Danio albolineatus | reverse complement strand
GCATTAAGACGCACGTCAGGGTAAAATTACTCCTGATATAGTCATCAAACCAAACACGTGATATCATCTTACAACGCAAACATACAAATAACCTCTAATGGCTGTCAAATATGAGAGTTCTGCTTCGCATCACGGGACAGCTGTTTGCTAGCAGCTACTGGACTGATGCGGTCCACATTTCCAGCGTTCCAGTGGCTTCAGATCGCTTCGTAATGTTTCAAATATACCGTCTGGGGGCCGGCCAGTGAGGTTGAGATTCCTTTGCGTTTCTCTGAGAAGAAAAAACCCAAGCTGTGAGGGCAAGAACCCTGCTAACTTCCCAGTGCTGTCACTTATTAGCATTGGCAGCCGAATACATGGGAACGAATCTGTGGCTCAGTTTGGCCTGTCATGCTGCATGCTAATTATCAGGATGTGTTGTGGTTTACCTGCACGAACAAAGAAAACATGTCTAATGGCTCCAACTACACCGCAGCGTAATAGGAGTTATTATGCTACGCTCTTTGGTCTTTCTTTTTTACATTTCTTGCTACATGTGACACGTTAGCCCGAGGCCTCTTTCGACTAGCTCTTCTCACGTTAGCTCATTAAGCCCAGAGCCGCTCGTTAATGTTTACCTGCCCATTCATTATCCGATTCAGGTCAGGGCTGCAAGAACAAAGAAAGGTTAGGCAGTTACCGACAAGAATGTGGCCGGGTAGGGCCTTTGTGACTGTTGAGCCGACAAATACATGCACAAAAACAAACACACACCCACACTGACTTTCAATACACTCCAAAGCACGGTTTAGAGCTGTCCTGAGTGAAAGGGACACTATCATTCATGCTCAAGAACACACATTCTGGAAATTTCAACCACGCTGTGGCACTTTTGAAAGTGTGTCAATAACAGAAAGAGATGCCTGGTGCACATGCACATACAAGCACAAGTTGATTCTTGCTCATAAATCATGTTCTTGGATCAAGGATCTTGGATTTTACATCTCAAACAAAGGGTAACCAATGGAGTTTGCCAATCCTGGTATGCCTTGCATTGGTAAATCAGATTAGGCAACCTAGAATTGTACTTATTTGCTAACTAGGCAATGCAAATCTACCTACATTCTGGCATTGGAATGAATGCTAGTGCACAAATAGTGTCTTGGTATTTACCATTACAGTCCCACTTTATATTAAGTGGCCTTAACTACTGTGTACTTGCATCTGAATGTACTTGCTGTGTTCATAATGTATTGCAGAACACTTCTAGTGCACATGGGGTGGGCTATAGGTAGGGCCAGACGGAATCTGCGGACATCTTTTGCTATTTCTGCGGAGTATTTTGTTAAAAATCTGCGGATTCATGCGGAGTGATTTTGGTAGTATCATAATTAAAATCTTAATATATAAAATAAAAAGTAATACCTTTTTAACATTTATTTAATGTTTATAATGCGAATCCAATTAGATGCACTTTATTTGGTAAACAAAACAAGTCTCTCATATGAAATCTCTACTAAAACACAGAAAATAGTACTTTACAAACTGTATTGTAAATAAATCACATTCATATTTTCATATTAGTCAATATTATTACTGAAATTAATTTGAAAACAGATTATATATACATTTACACACATTTACACAAGTAAATAAACAGAATCAATGACGGGCTAAAAATCTGCAGAATTCTGCGCGCGCAGATTCCGTATGGCCCTAGCTATGGGTTGGGTTAGGGACAGGTTTGATGGTATGAGCAGGTTTAAGAGTGGGATAAGGAGTAAGGGATGGTCAACAGTTTAATTATAAATGTAATTACAGATATTAATTACAGACGTAATCACATCCATGTATTTAATCAAGCATAAGTACAATGTAAAAACATGTGTTTACACAATAAGTACATTGTAACGAATTGTTAATTATAGTGTAAGTACATATTAGTTAAGGCCACTTAATATAAAGTGGGACCACGATTACAAATGAGCTGTCCTGAGTGAAAGGGACACTATCATTCATGCTGTACGCAAGGAACACACATTCTGGAAATTTCAACCACGCTGTGGCACTTTTGGAAGTGTGTCAATAACAGAAAGTAGGCCTCAGAGATGCCTGGTGCACATGCACATACAAGCACAAGTTGATTCTTGCTCATAAATCAAGTTCTTGGATCAAGATTTTACATCTCAAACAAAGGGTAACCAATGGAGTTTGCCAATCCAGGTATGCCTTGCATTGGTAAATCAGATTAGGCAACCTAGAATTGTACTTATTTGCTAACTAGGCAATTCAAATCTACCTACATTCTGGCATTGGAATGAATGCTAGTGCTAGAAAGGCACAAACAACGTCTTGGTATTTACGAGTATATTAAGTGGCCTTAACTACTATGTACTTGCATCTGAATGCAAGCACAGTGTACTTATTGTGTTCATAATGTATTGCAGAACACTTCTAGTGCACATGGGGTGGGCTATAGGGACAGGTTTGATGTTATGAGCAGGTTTAAGAGTGGGATAAGGAGTAAGGGATGGTCAACAGTTTAATTATAAATGTAATTACAGAAATTAATTACAGACGTAATCACATGCAGGTATTTAATCAAGCAGAAGTACAATGTAAAAACATGTATTTACATAATAAGTACATTGTAACGAACTGTTAATTATAGTGTAAGTACATATTAGTTGAGGCCACTTAATATAAAGTGGGACCACGATTACAAATGCATATTATGAATTAATTAGGGCTTTCAAAATTAGTGCGTTAACGCTTGGGATTAATTTAAAAAATTTAGCGCATTTTTAAAAAAATTGACGCAATTAACGCAGTTGCAGTTTTTTATTTCCTGCTGTGGACGACGTGTGTTCAACGTGCAGAGAAATATGGAGAAGACCAAGGAAGCGCTTTTAGAAAAAAAGTTTCAGTATAAAACAATGTGGCATCACCAGGCTATCCAGCGTTTCATGCAATTTCGGGTGTTGAATTTTTAATTTTTAGGACTTTAACTGCAGTTCAGCAGTTCACTTTCATTCAGCAACTTATTGTTCATGCCCCGTGAAAGTTATTGGATAGAAATATGAAGCAAGGACCGGTGGATGAGTGATGTTTTGATGGAGTTTAATACCCCATGGCGAATGGAAAGAAAAACCTCAGCATTTCGTGACTCGGGTGGTCTTTTAAGGTAATCAAAAATCGCTGCTTACATGGTCGACTCAGAGTATTATCTTAATCGTAAAATCGGAGTATTGGTGTCCATGTAAATGTACTCAGTGAAAGTGCCAGATGATGTCGAACACTGTCGAAAAGTTGATTCCAAGCACCCTCAAATGTTTCATTAAGTTTGACGTGTTCCCTCCCTTACACGCAACTTCTGTAAAGCGTCTGCTTCACGTTATTGAGTCAGAATCCTTGCTTGTAAATTACAGCCATACTTTAGATCGCTTAGTTTATGCAAATTTGATGAACGCGACCGTGCGTGTTGACGACTCTGAAGGGAGACGCTTGTTCTGCGATAATGTCAACAAACTGGACTATCTTAGCAACTATAAGGAGGACTAAGCAAAATTGTTTCTACTTTATAATAACGTTTTTAACTCGCAATACAACTTTACAATGAATGTATTCAATTCTTTATTATTATAACTTTCCAATTTCCATATTTGCAATGCCTGTATTTTGGATTTTTTTTTTTTCCAGTCCACCTAGAATCCAACATGGAAATCATTTTTGTTTGATATTGGCATTGATTGTTTAGAAAATCAAATGGCACTTACATGCCTGTGTTTTTGTTTCTGTAATAAATTGGTTTTCGCGATTAATCATGATTAATTACCCCCCAAAAATTGTGATTAATTAGTTAATTATTTTAATCAATTGACATCCCTAGAATTAATGTAACCTGCATTCATGTGGTTCCACAACTGATACTATGTTATGATCTCAAGTGCATGACTACTTTTTTCATGTCTGTGATCAGGTAACAAGTACAACTCATATATGTGTGAGTGTGTGAAACATGAGTCACACTTTAAGACTTGTAGAAGCAAGCTAAACATGTTTTAATCTCATGTTTGTGTTAAGTGTAATGATGTCACATTCACGTTTCTTATGTTCAACACACTTCTAGTACCACTCAATGGACGTTTTCACTTCGGAAGTGCTGTGAAGAAACAATATTACTTTGCAGAAATGTTGCCGCGGGCACTTTCCCCCCAATAATCTAGAGTGGTAATTGGAGGTTATAGCTTGTTATTTCTGTTTACTCTTTTTCCCGTCCCTCCCAGTTGTCTTAAGCAAAAAGTTGGTTACGATTCTCCCCGTGCTTATCTGTTAGATCTCTTCCAGCGTCTTCCTAATTGCTGCTCGGTTAATTAATCTCACACTTGGCTGCGGTAATAACTTGACTCGTTAGACCTCTGGAAATGGTTCTCGGCTCTCTGGCGTACACGCACATTTAGGCTGGCTGAGCGTATGGAAGATGGTCATCGGAGTAATTTATTCGTAGGACTCCATCCCTGTTGATTAAAAAAAGAAACAACTGGCTGATTAGGACACACGGGCGTCTGGGTCACCGGCGATCACACAATCATGCGCTTAAGTGTTTCGCAGATCGAGACAGAAGGTATTAGCGATGGAAGTTCATTTCTGGGCAATTATGCTGGAGAAGGTTGATAGAACGGTTGACATCCAATTCTAGGGTGCCCCATATGGCCAGGGGTTTAGATGTCTCCGCGCAATTGAATAAAAGCCTTGATGCATCGGAGGAACGGTGTGAATGGTTTCGCGGTTGTGTGTGCAACGTAGGAGGCCGGCGACTTGAACGATCTCCAGATATAAATCAATACACCTTGCAACTGCGCTGAGAAAGCAACAGTTCCAGGACCGTATATACCACAATAATCCATCTACACGTCCTTGCTGGCCGACCCGGGTCAGCTGCAATGCTTCCTGCCTGCTTCAAATGATTAACCTAGACTTTATGGGTGTCGCTTGAAGCTCTTGACCTCAGAGAAAGGAATGGTGCAGTTTCCTTGCATCGAATACCTTCCATACCATGCTAGCCGTACTCCAATACTAGGATATTTTGAGTATAATATTAGAAAAAGACTTTCTGTGATATATATTGCGATATGAATATAATTGGAGTCCTCTATTTTCGAAAGAATTAATAATTTGTCATTGATTGGGATGATATTGTATCTTGATTTGCAGAAAATATATTAAATAAATTCAAAATAATACAAATTAAAGCGCAGATGAAAACAATAGGTGGAGTTGAACAGTACTGAGGTACAGAAATTCAACTCGCGAAAGTAAAATAACCCTAATCTATGTTTAATCTCAAAGCACAAAAAGAGATGACAGGTAGGGATTGGCGGATCGATCCTGAAGTATCGATATTTTCGATACTGGGAATGTATCAAAAGGATCGATCCTTAAGTAAAAGTATGGATCTTTTCTGGGGGTTTTCTTACTGAGAAAAATATCTCAATTATAGCGCCACATATTATATTAATATTTACTTAAATAGGAACACGAATGGGAACTATAATATCCTTCCGCTGTATCTCCGCTAATGGGTCAGCGTTAGCTCACGGCTCAGTAGTACAGACACCACACACACCCAGCGCAGCAAGGGTGCAATTCTGGTCTGAGAGGTGGGGGGGGACCAAATCTGAGTGTTAGTGATAGTTGTGGAAACGTGTAGCAGTGTTGAGCAACTGTGTGCAGAAAAGCCTTTCAATTTTATTTGACATTTTCTCATAACATATAGTGTATTATTAAAATAAAACAAATGAACGAATATAATTTTTACGAAAAAACTTAAAGAATTTATTTCATTGTTTTTAAGATAAAAAGAACAAATTTGGATTTTACATAAGAAAGTGTAAAGAAAAAAAAAAAAAAAAAAAAGCTAAATATCTAAAAACAATTCCCCCATCCCGTCCAAACCTTTAGGATACCTGGTGTCAGATTTACACAATTCATACGCACAACGCTTTGGCCTGTTTCCCTCGCTCAAATGCTTGATAGCTCCTGCGCAAAGATACGGTTGCAAAGCCACGATTGGTGGGTGCGGTTTTTAGGTGCCGCTTAGCGAAGGGTCAATTGGTGTCCATTCAGTGTTTAAAGGAAGTTTAGTTAGACCTATATGAGTGACATACATATCTTGAGTTAAAAAATGTTTTTTTTTTTTTCGACTCTCGAGGAGAAATTATAGCATGAAGTGAAGTGGTATTTATATCTAAAAATATATGGGGGGGGACATGTCCCCCCTGTCCCCCCTGGGAATTGCACCCTTGCAGCGCAGGTTGTAAAACTTTGGCAAAATCCTTTAAGACATCCAGTCATTATCCAGCTATTCGCAGTGGGAATTATTTTACAAAAAGTGGAGTCGAGTTCAATACAGACAGCCAGTTTATAGTAAGTTTTACCTGATACACGTTCATATGAACACACAGATGCACACACTGTAAATATAACACACTGAGGGGGAATCATTATATATGATTCTTTGTAATATTAATATGCCAAAGCTGAGGGGGAATCCTACTCCAGGGTTCAACACTAAGAATTTTATCTACTGGCCCGATTGGACTAGATTTTTACTTGCACTGCCAAAATTTTTCACTGGCCCCACCAAAAATAAAAGTTAATAGCTTTGTAGCCACATATTTTAAATAATGTGTCAAAAATAATTTCAAAAGATGTTAAGGAAAATGTGCAGGTATATTATTGGAAAACAAAACCTGGCTGACTTAAAAATGACAGCAAAAAAATCACAAAACAGACAATTTATTTTAGCCTCATAATCTGATGCTGCTCTCATGTTGTCTTCTTTTCGCTGTGTTGGTTTTTACCAGGTTACAGAAAGAAATAGTGTTCTCACGACATCCAATCAGATAAGACGAACCAAAAAAGCACTATTCGATTTTTGACTTCACAGAGAAGGTAGCGTTCAAATACTTGAAAGCACAAACTATTTCTCGATTTTAAGACTATATTTGCATGCAATTGACATAGTCGCAGGCAGCACTGGCCTGATCAGGCCTGTAACGATTTTGTCTACTGTCCCGAGCATCTCTCACACTGTCCCCGGGCCATCGGGCAGCCCTTATTGTTGAGCCCTGTACTCTACACTCTGTCATTTATTTAATTGAATAATAATAATAATGATGATAATAATTATAATAAAGGTGATAACCTTTTTTTTAATCACTATAAAATATTTAATTAAAGTATTGGTATCGATATCGACGATACTTGTCTTGAAATACTTGGTATCATAAACAAAAATATTGGTATCGCCCATCCCTAATGACAGGGTCTAGAATTGTCCCTCTAAAGCGGGTGTTTAATAGCAAAATATTTGCATTCGCATGAAATCAGGTGGATAAAAAGGTAGGCCAAATCCGAGGTATATCTCCAGAGGCTGATTATGGCACAGATGCGCTGATGAAGGGCCAGGGGAGGCTCCGTCTGCCTGTCCGCCCAGCACTGTACTGTCAGGGGCTGACTAATGTATTATTCACCCTTCATTGATGTGTAACTAAAGCCAGCGGCTGGGGAGCCCGGGCCACCAATACCCCCCACAGACGGTAAGCCCCCGACAGGCTACTGAGCTCCATTGATTTATGGGTCTCAGCAGAGAGCCTGGTGAGAGGGCTGAAGGAGGGGGAGAGGAATGGAGGGAGGCTTGAGTTAGTCAGGAGATGGATGTCATTTATATTCCAATATATGCTAGTACTGTGGGGTTATGTAATCTCTACTTGCCAGTACAACAATTCAATGTCGGATTTCCTAAACTTACCTAAAACTGACTTTTACCTTCCCACTCATGAGCTAAACAACAATCTGTGGTTGTATAAGGAGACATGGTGCTAAAAAGACAATGATGGAGGAACTAAGGGAAGTTGTCAAAGGAGATAACAGTGTTAAATCATCAGCAACGGTGTACTCGAGATGGGAACTGCACGGCTGCTGCTGGCCGTCTGTTTGAAGTGCGGGTGACAAGGAAGGTTATAGCAATCTAGAGTCAATCATTGACTGATAAATCAAACACGGTGGCTTTAACAGTGTCTACACCGAGCCAATAAAGTTCCTCAATAAGACAAGCACCGGTTTGTCGCTGTAATATAAAGTGCAACAGATAGCAAAGGTTCCACAAAGTCAATGTCTGAATCTTACACGAGAACGCCCTTCAATTTAGGAAGCACCGCACAGGTGCGAAGAGAAGCAATTGACAGGTATAGAGATAATGAGAAGTCTGGGAATGATCTGCTCGGCTGTTGATCTCTTTCACACACATACGCAAACGTAGATCCCATAAATCCAACACACACAAAGATAGACATGTCGTCATGAAGACTTGGTGGCCTCGACTCTAATTACAGGTCTGCTAACCACACCTTGACTGCCTGGAAACCTACATGCGAACTTTTGGGTTTCAGGTACGTACATCTCCTGGTGGTCTCAAAGCAGGATGAGTTCAACACGGCGCTCATCAAAAGAACCACAGGGTGTGTGCTGAGCCTCAGCACAGATTACTCAGGGGAATAAGTCAGCCATACTGGAGCACTTCCATCACTGGAGGACTGACCATGTGGACCGGTGACAAGCCTGTGTTTACGTCGTTTCTCAGAAGAGGGATGCATGAATGGACATGTTTCCCTAAGTCTGAACTTCATAACCTGAGGACAGATGCAAAAGAATGAGACAAAGAACAGAGAGAAAAGAGGACTGCTCACGATTTCATAACAGAAGTTTATGCGGTGCGCTGATGGGTACAGATTTGCAATCGCAGGATTTCATTCATTCATTGTCTTGCCGGCTTAGTCTCTTTATTAATCAGGGATTATTAATCAGCGGAATGAACCACCAACTCATCCAGAATTTGTTTTACGCAGCGGATGCCCTTCCAGCCGCAACCCATCACTGGGAAACATCCACACATTCTCATTCACACATACACTATGGACAATTTAGCCTACCCAATTCACCTGTACTGATGTCTTTGGACTTGTGGGGGAAACCGGAGCACCAGGAGGAAACCCACGCCAACAGGGAGAACATGCAAACTCCACAGAGAAACACCAACTGACCCAGCCGAGGCTCGAACCAGCGACCTTTTTGCTGTGAGGCGAACGTGCTACTCACTAAGCCACCGTGGCCCCATCCGTACTTAAATCTTAACCATACACACTCATTCACACTCATACACCACGGACAATTTAGCTTACCCAATTCACCTAATACCGCATGTCTTTGGACTTGTAGGGGAAACCGAAGCACGCGGAGACAACCAACGCCAACGGGGAGAACATCCACAGAGAAACACCAACTGACCTAGCCGAGGCTCGAATCAGCAACCTTCTTGCTGTCATGCAACAGCACTACCTACTGCGCCACAGTGTCGCCCATCGAAGTCCAGGGTGGTGTCCTGCCTTGGCTCAAAAACACTGGGATAATCTCCAGCATCCCCACGACCTTCGGACAAACAGTTAGCAGAATGGACGGATGGATGTTTCTAGCTGCTGCTGTGACATAGCAGTTAACAAACATTAAATCCCGGCTCGTTTCCTGAGCAATCAATAAAACTGCCAAAAAGGTTTAAGATAAAAGAGTCTCTCGATATTACCCTCTTGATATGCTTTAGTCTGGAGTGTTTTCCTATTTATGACACCGCCGCAGCGTCTCGATTAATTAACCAGGCATGAAGCTGCACCCAGTGTTGAACTCTATAGATTACTTTTAAGTGCTTGCCTACTAGCTTTTTCAGACCGAGCTGTCTCAAACTGAAGATTTATGAATAGGTAAGAGTACCGACAATCCCCCTTGCTTAATTAACCAAGGAGGCAAAATCAAGTCCCCAGACGTTTCGATCGCTATTTTGATGGCAAGGCAGCATCAACAACCGCTCGCAACCATCTCCCCTCGGCCTGCCATATTGACCGACGGCTGGCTTAAATTGAATCGCTAATCATCGGCATCCTTTTAGGCCATTTCCCAAAGGACAGAACAGGGCAGAAGTGGCGATGAAGCGGTTTCGCTGTGGTGCATCTCACACCCATGATACAAATATGGCTCCGTCCCCATCTGGCCACGGGATATTTTAATTTGTTTCTAGTGCCAGCTCCATTTCACATCAATATGCTTGCTTTCACACCCCATGAGAGTTTGGGTCACATCAGCATGCCGATTTTACTCCTGCTCTTACTTAGAGACCTCGATCTGACTCTCGTTCAAGCAGCGTATAGGATTACAGTGTTTCCAAACCACTTTGTGCTCTCCCACCATTATTTAACATAAGATGTCACGAGCCGGCTCTAAGAAAGCCATGGGCAATGAAACATCAAGAGACTGTCAAATCTATCCTGACTTACATTGCTTATAGACTCGGCTCCCGGAGGAATCTGTGACAGAATAGAGTTGTAAGAACACAAATCTTATCAACGACTAGATTCAACAAAGGTTTTGTAGGTAAATAGGCCTTGTCCCTAAGCTTCTGTTCTGGGATTCTGGTATCACTGAAGGGGTGAGATAGCAGATAGGGGAAATAATGCCACAATTAGAGTTATCTCCCTGATAAGGAACGGCCACAAAAGGGGCCCCGGGAGTACAGGAGAGGGGGAGGGCTTTAAGAGATGGTGGGAAAGTGCAGGACTGAAGTGACAGGAAAGCAGAGAGAGGGATGGTAAACAGAGTAAAGAAAGAGGTGCATTGTCTTTAGCCTCTCTGTCTGGATAAGGCCCACCTGTCGGGGGAGAGGCCTCTAAACTTCCCACACTCGAGGGGTTTTCACCAGGTTGTCATCTCTTTTACAACCGACGTGCATCTAGATGTTTTTGTAGCCTGAAGCGTGGTTTATACTCTATGTGCCTGCTAGTTCGCTTGAGTCTGCGCGGCAAATATGACGTCATCGCGGAGTTTCCGGATGTTTGCTTTGGGTGGCGCGACATAGTTTCGGCTGGCGGAGCGCAGGGTATTTTTTGAGACTCGAGTGAACAGTGCGCGCGGCGTCTGATTTGAGTTGAATATGAATCACTTTGAAGAGATTTTTTCTGAAACAGGTACGACTGTAAAGATATCTTATTGATCAGTGATCATAGAGATAACCAGATGATCAATAATCCGTGGCTAGATTGCAACAGCAGTGAGAAAGGAGGAACGTTTGTGTTAAAAGGTTTAGAAAAACCTGAGGGATGTTTATTAAAGCCAAAAGAGGCCAATGGAGACACAGATACACACTTACTGAATATGTTTTTCTAGTAGTCACAGGTTTAACACTGATGTATATATTACAATTGCATTTAAAACTATTTAATAGTTACAAAACTATAATTAAGTAACTAATTATTTATTTGATAACTGGACAGGAATATTTGAACCAATCGGTTTACAACATGATGCTGTTTTTCTAGGCTTTATGGTGATAATGGTCAGGAATGTTGGATTATTATTGTCTTTTTAGCATGAGAAGAGGACAGAAACTAACCAGACAGTACTGTGTGAATTGTGGAGCGGCTAAATAAATAAAAACACATGTTTTATTTAGTAAGTGTCATTTTTGCTTTTATTCTTGCCATAATAAAAATATATATTTGTTGAGGAACCCATGTTCTGTTGTCTTTAATATTTTAATACACTTTAATAGGTAAAACTGTCCGAGATATGAACAAAAGCAAGTGACGCATCAAAGTTTGATTAAAAAAATATTGAATGGTTACAAAAATCTTTATAGTCATTAAAATAAATTATAAAAATAATAAAAAATAACTAGTTTAATAAACATCAATAATGTTAATGATGTGACGTAGCTGCTGAAACTTTCTACTTCTCTGTTTATCTGTCTGACTTTACGGTCAGTTTCATTTGAGCGCCCCCTGTCGTTTTAAAGAATATCACAACGGCGAACGCGGCGAGTATAAAAGCCTCGTCCATTTCGCAAGGTGCGATGCGGCGCCAGGCGAAAGTAGAAATCCAGCTTTACAAATGAGTGTTCAGATGAAAAAAGCTGACAATCCTTCAGCCGTTGTGACGAGATAACTGTACTGTCTGCTACACTAGAATTTCTGAGAGTTTCTTCATTCTGTATGCAGACTGTAACCTGCTTTCCCTCAATCCCACTGTCAGCTGGACCTGATCTCGAATGCAGCCTCAAGGCCGTCATTGATTGATGCTCACTGGCTTTTCAGATTCATTAAAACCCCTTGCATATCCCTCGCCCATCAAGACTTTCTTAGACTAGCTCCGAAAAAAAAAGAGTGATAGGTAGAAAGACGGACCTAGAGAGAGGAAAGACAGAAACAATGATCTCCTCTCAGGCACAGCTAGGCCGAGCAAGTCAAATTTAAGATGCAGGGATAGATCCATGGCAGCTCTCCAAGACAGAAGATGAAAACTTACTGCTCTCCCTTTCTCTCTCTCTCTGTCCTGAGCAATTCCCACTGCATTCATAACCCCATCTGACCAGCTCCAGTGTATTTCCATTGTCTCTCCTCTCAGCACCTTTTCAGATGAACTGCTCAACCAATACTGTACCAAGTGCCTTTTGGACACCGGACAATTCTCTCAGTCTTTCTCTGTCCCTTTGTTCGCCCGTGTCCTCATCTCTCCCGTTCAGGTTGAGGGCACTTTAATAACAGATAAGCCACTAGTCAAGGCTCGCGAGTGAATTGGGGGTGCGCAGCATACCTTATATCAAGGGGTGTTCAGCCCTACTCCTGTAGATCTACATTCCTGCAGAGTTTAGTGCTATAAAACAGCCCGGTCTGTTTTATTAATCAACCCCAACATTAAAAACTATTTATTTGAGCTACTAGGTCTACATTTAATGACTCAATTTAAGTTCTCGAGGAGCATCACTGTCTACTTTATATAAGGGATAAGACCATTATCGCAGGATGAAGCCCGACAGGTTTTTCGGCAGCTGTTGTATAAGATCGAAGGGCTTTATTCTGTAAAAACAATCACCTGACTGTACTTTATTCCATTAATTACATGGCGACGTACCAGAAAACATAAAAAAAATATACACAAACATTTATCTGACCCATAATTCTTTAACTGAAGGCAAAGCAAATACAACCAAACACGACTTACAAGCATACTAATAAAAGCATAAGGATGTGAATGAATCATTGGTTGTTACCTCAGAATAACATACCTTGGGATGTTGCAACTAACCAATCAGAATCAAGTATTCCAGACACCCATTTAACCTCTTACACTCTGGTGCTATTTTGGGATTTCCGCCTGGATTTTGTCTACCCAATTTTAAAAGCTTCCTAAATCCACATGCAGAGGAGTAAATGCAAAAATGTGGTATCATTTTTTAAGAAAACCCTTTAAATTTTCATAAAACACTGTTGAAAGTGATTAAAATAATTGTATATGTTGTCTGTGTTATCATAAACACTTTAAAAAAGAGGCGCTTTCTGTATTTTTCTTTATAAACTCAAATTTAAAAGAGTACCTTTTAGGTTCTGTGTGGTCTAGGTTTCTGTAATTAATTTCTGGTGGTTCCTGCACATGTCACTAATCATAAGAAAAACGAAAAATGCCTCTTTCATAATCTATGCAAAAGTTATTGTATTCCAACTGATGAGAGGTGCTATACCTTTTCTTTATGTAATTTCCGCCTACCAAACTTGGAAAGTCTTCCATATCCAAATGCAGTGGTAAAAATGACAAATTCCAGTGTTATTGGACTATTGGAAACTGCTGAAAGTAATAAATAATATTTGTTATGTTTTCTGTTTTATGATGAACCTCTTCAACATTGTGCGCTTTTTTATTTTTTGTTCTAAAATGCTTTTTTGAAAATGTGTAGATAATCCCATAAGAGAATAAGACAACTGCAGACAGTTCTGCTCGAAACCAGCAGATAGCAGCAAACACTAGGAAAAAGAGTTTTGTCTCCACCATAGAGTATGCAAAGGTTATTGTAATTCAACTGAATATTGGGAAAATAACTGTTTGATCATTCATATCAAATATGACACATTTGCTTCTGCATAGTTCTTACATGATGAGAACATGAGTTTCCATTACTTTCTCATTTCTCCTTCCCATTTGTATCATAACATTATATCAAAGAAGTCAAAGTCAGCTTCTCCAAAACTTCCTCAGCTCCTAGAAAAAAAAGCTTATTTTGGGCCGTCTTCTTTTTCTGTGCCATAAAAAACGTGGTGATTCATTTGATAACTGTTTGATATGTGAATATAATTCAGTAAAGGAACGCTAGAATCGCACAGGGACAGGCGAGAGCTTTTATTTGAGCTGTGACTTGTACATGTGTCATATATGAAGCATATAAAAATAGGAAAATGACAGCTCGGGTATCCAGTATTTTGTTGTGTAATTAAATGTTAATAACTTGTGTACAGTAAAATAAAAACCTAAGTGATGCATATGTGCATAAAATATAGCTTCTACGCTTTCAAACGGAACCACTTATAGGGGTCTTGCGCAACCACGGACCTTTAAAAATGAAAGGGAAGTTGATGACGTCGCCGGAGTTTAAGAGGTTAATAAAAATATATAAGGCCTCCAATGTTCGCTATTGAGACATGGCTGGGAAAAGGGCAGCTCCGAGGTTGCAGCAGAAAGATGTCACTTCATCTGCAGATGTGACGAGTGGCCTTTTTTCCACGGCAGTTCTGGCCTACGCCAGCTACACGGGATGATGACTGGACAGATCCTATCTAACTCATCGGATCCTCTATCCTGCCATTCTTCTATACGTCCTGAAAAAGCTGGTAATGAGAGGATCTAGAAGGCTTGGCAGATTTCAAAAGGGCAGTTGCCAGAAAGGCTAAGTGAGACGGAAGTGTGATCGATCAAGCCTGACAACAAGCCATAAATGAATCAGTCACTGAGATTCATTGAGAATTGCCTGATTGGATGGGGAATGTGACCCCGTCGAAACTGGATGTGCGGTTATAGCTGACTGAAAGAAAGATAGAGTACAACTGCCGAGTGAAAAATATATATTATTCAGTCACTTAGCTAATGTTAATTAATGTATTTTCTAACATGAACTAAGATTGAACAATACTTGTACATCATTTATTAATCAGTTCAGCATTCTCTAGTGCAGAGATGCCCAAACTAGGGCACGCGGGTCAAAGTTGGCCCATTGTAACCTTCAATTTGGCCTACCAGAATGGAGTTGGAATGATGGGCAGGGTTGGGGCAGATGATTTTAACAGAGATTGTCATTTCTAGTTTGAAATAATCTTATTTGTTTGTTTGTTTTATTGCTGAGCTACAAAAAAAATGCTTAAATTTAATGTTAATAGGTAATGAAATTAAACACGAGAATAAATACTTTGTAAAAACGTAAACACTCGACAGATAGAGGACAATGCGAAAGACATCTGCGAGCAAATCAAGTCAAAATTTATTTCAAAACACTTTGAAATAAATATAAAAACGGCGGGATTCCCTTTCCTTTTCATTACAGGTGCCGTCGCTCCTCCTGTGCAATCCTCAAAACAGTCATAAAGCGGTGCGTGACTGTCAGACGCGCTCCATAGTGATGAACAGACGCTGTTTCCCAAACGGATTCTGTACATGCGATTTGAAGCGAAGCGAAAGTCTGGGTTTTGTGTGCGTGTTTGAACAGACATATACACATAATTAATAATAATAACAGCTAAAGATGTCAATCTTAATGTTTTTTTTTTCAAACACAACTAATTTTGTCATAAATGAACCTAAAACGTTAGAAAAGCAGTCGAATGCTTCATTATAATGTTAGATGTGTGCATTGTTAAAGTGACGCCTCTGTTATTTAATGTAATCAAACTAAAACTCTAAATAAATGAGACTCATTCGCTGCTCTTTATCCAGAATGGGTGAGTTATACAGCGAGAAGAAGATTAAAGAGATTTGATAACTTGATTCTATTTCTTTATAATAGCTTATTTTAATAACTGTTTGCTAATGTCGACTATTACATTTTCTTTTGTAAATAGTCATATAAAAAAATATTACTGACCATTTAACTGTTTATTAACAATGAAAGAAGAACAGGGAATTTTTTATTTTTATTTTTATTAACATCCCTTATTATGGTAGGCTTATCCCTTATTTTCACATCTCAGTGTTGACAGGTATGGCTCTAGTGCGTTATTTACATTCAAAGTGTGCTTGTTAGCATTAGTTAATGCGCTGTGAGTTAACTAACAAAGACCGACTTTATTTTCAGTAACTAACATTAACAAAGATTATTAAACACTGTATCGTTAATTATTTATTCATGTTAGTAAAGATATTAACAAATGGACAATTATTATAAAGCAATTATGCTTATAGACACACCGTATAATATCTTCACATTCCAACAGAGATGCAAATCTAGCAAAAATTTTATCAGCACAGAGATTTACATGACGTTCTTGAAGGAATTCAGCGCGGTACATGCATACGTGGCGCTCGCTTTGGATTGACACGAGTCGTCTGATCCACTTCCAGTGAATTGAATTTCAAAACACTCCCAGCGCAGCTCCAGCAGACAGACCCGCGATGCCTTCGGGGACTTTTATGGCGCGTAACAAACTGCTTTTCACAAGTACCTGCATTTGCACCTTGCCGAAGTGCCACTGCTCTCACCTCCGACACCAAATGGAGAGGTGACGGTTCACAAAGAGGAATTCCTGTCTAACACCAGCTCTTTTCCTGTTCCCAGCTGAAACAAATCACTTTTACATGAGTGTACCATGGTAAAAATAGTTTACACCAAAACAGCTGTTGCTGCTTCCACTCTGTAGTTTCAATTATTAGTATTTCATATACAAAACGCATGTCTGCAACCTAAAATTTTGAGACATCGCTTTTCTCAACACTCACAAACTGGTTCAATTATTATTATTATTTATCTCAAGAACCACTGGACTCCTGAAGGCATTGTTGAACAGTATTAGCATCTTTAACTTTCTTTTTATCTGCAAAATCTTGCTAAATGTTAACCAAATATTCATTTTAACATACGAAAACAACGTCAAATCTCTAGATTTAAACACCAACGCCTTTTAAGTCCTCCTAAAACATGTCCGAACGCGAAAACCAAACCCGTCCAAATTTATTTCAGTAGCTGTACGCATGACAAAACGAACGGCGAAGAAGGTCTACAGACGTGTAATTGAACAGCATGTCTTATAAGTACAGATTCGACTCTAGATTAAACAGGAAGGGTAAAGGGCTAGTGCGCTTCTGGGCTCCAGCCCGGGGCTCCTGCTGTTTGAAGTGGAGATTAGGAGCATGTTTTAACCATCTAGAGGCCTGGTCTGCTTGCTAGCGTGAAGTTTAGAAGTCGTCATTAGCCCAAACACACCCTCACACCCTGTTCACACATGCCAGTATTGCTAATCAAAGCAGACATTTGCACCGTTAGCATTAGCCATTTCCTGCAGGGCTTGTAGTATCACACGTTCCCCTAAACGAACCGCCGATTAATGCGAAAATCTTTAAGTACAAGTTGTGCGCTAGTTCAATGTTGTTTAATGCTGGATTTGTTTTGTATTATTATGATGAATTAATTAAGGAAAGCAGAACAGGCTGGTTTAACGCTCAGAAACACTGTCCAGCAAAGGATCAAAACACTGCCACAAAAAAAAGAAAGCCTGGAAGCTTTTCCAAACTCCCGCTTGCCAAACTGCTTCACTATACTGCAACGGCTATGGCATTCTTGTAAAAATGTGTTAGTCGTTTCTCAGGAGCATAGCAGGACTGCATGTGTGTGTCAGATCGCATATCTCACTTCCGTAGCTCCTGTCCGCTGCTTCTGTCAATGCGCATTGTGACTATACACACACGCACACTGAACAAAATAGCACATTGTTTGTTATATGTGACCCTGGATAAAAAAAACCAAGTCACACAGGAATATTTGTGGGAATAGTCAAAAATACATTGTATGAGTTCAAATGAGCACTTTAGTTTAAGTAGCAATTCATATAATACAGTACTACTGGCTTATTACCTGCCTATTATTAAGATTTTACTATGTTACTACTATTTTTACTAGCACTTATGAAGTATGATCTTATTTTACATTCCTATCCCGATACTCAAAGACAACTTTCTACCTTAATAACTATTAATAAGCAGCTAATTAGTCATTTATTAAGCTAAACGTCTGTTAATGGTTCAGTAATACCATAAAATTTACATTAAAAGAATTTTTATGCCAAAAATGATTAGTGCTTTAGATAAAGATCAAGTTACATGAAGACATTTTGTAAATTTCCTATCGTACGAATATCAATACTACTCAAATATGTAGTAATATGCATTGCTAAGAGCTTAATTTGGACAACTTTAAAGATTTTACTATGTTTCTACTATGTTTACTAGCACTTATGATGCATAATCATATTTTACATCCCTCTTCCTGATACTTAAAGACAACTTTCTACCATAATAACTATTAATAAGCAGCTAATTAGTCATTTATTAAGCTAAACGTCTGTGTTAATAGTTTGGTAATACCATAAAATCTACATTAAAATATGTTTTTATGCCAAAATGATTAGTGCATTAAGTAAAGATCAAGTTCCATGAAGACATTTAGTAAATTTCCCATCGCACGTATATCAAAACTACACATTTGAGTAGTAATATGCATTGCTAAGCGCTAAATTCGGACAACTTTAAAGCCAATTTTCTCAATATTTAGATTTTTTTCGAACACTCAGAATCCAGATATTCAAATAGTCTCCAAATATTGTTATATTCCAGCCTGATCTCTTGAGAAAACATAAATATTTTACGTTTTCTTTTCAGTTTAGAGGGTAATTCGAGTTCAGGCACCCAACCCCAGCCCTAAACCCAACCATCATGGGCATGAGCATAGCGGTCTATTGTACGAATGAGATTGTATGAACTCATACGATTTAACCACTAAATTTTAAGCTACGAATTGCCATGTGATTTTGTATATCCGAACAAATCCACCATACATCAATGTTTATTTAGCTTTCAGATGACATACAACTCTCAATTTCCAAAAACTGACCCTAATGATGGGTATACGTATGAGTTTATGCGGTTTTAGACATCATACAAGTACAATCCACTTTATAAAACACACAAACTGAACACATTTCAATAATAAAAGTATAGTTTCAGACTGAGGAAACACTTCTGTTGAACTGGCTGTGGTTGTAAATCCACTGAACCAATGTGCACATACTCTCCAGATATTAAAGCACGTGAAAATCTCTGTGGCCGAAGCAAAACTATTAACCCGGAAAGCAGAGTTTCTCTATCATCATGTGACTTTGGGTATTCGCCACCCTCTGTTTTTCAATAGTAGCTGATATACCCGCTGCCAGCGCCACCCATCTCGCTCCCGACCAGGACAGAAACCGAGCTCAGATGTCTCTTTTTCCCTCTCAATCCCTCTTTCTTTTCTCTCCTCTGCTCTGGATTTCTCTCTCTCATTCCGCTTCAGTAGCTGCAGACAGCACCAGGGGGATTTTGGCAGTGTTCGGGCCCAGACACATTCTCTCCTCACACTGTCGTGAGTGTCAAAGACCTATTTTTTTTTCTGTAAAGGCCTTTGCGTCAGCTGCCAGGACGGCCCTTTTGAGTGGACACTCCAGAAAGAGCGAATCCTGCATTCCAGTCAGCGTCCCGTCCACTTCTTCATCAATTAACAGAGCACTTGGTTACATATTGGCCTTCAGCGCTAGTTATTCTTCCACACATTTCTTTACTTAAAAAAACCTGTATCGGTGTTTGTAGGTTAGTGAAGCGCGCACCACAGTAAGTGCACTCATCACTGTTTTTCATTGCGTCTTTTTAAGCCCGAGTCTGAGACCCCTTTGAGCTCCTTATGAGAGTCTGAAACAAAGCCAGCAGACATCTGTTCACCCGTTCCTCTGTTTAACATACGACCTTTCAATGGCTCTCACTCAGGGCTTAAATAATAATAATAATAAAATGAAGTATTTTATAAATAGGACTTTTAGGAAAAGAAATAAACACAGGGTCAAAGATGGAGGCGTCCCATGCTGGCTTTCGCATCTAATTAAATTGGCAAAGTGGCTTTAACAAACACGGAGAGAAATGCAAGTGACTATTTTAATGCTTCAAATAGCTATTAATGCAATAAAACTGCTCTTTTAATCTAATATATACTGTTATTGACACTTTTAGTTGGTGTTTTCTGTGAATCTTGATTAAATGAATGTCAAACAATGTAAAATATAATTATTTGTTTAATTATTTTTGATATATCTGCTATTTGTTATATATAATTTAGGGTAGCAAAAGAATATGCTGATTTACACTTTACTCTTTGTCACTTTTTAATCAACTAACGTATAGCTGGCCACCAAAACTGTGGCTCATAAATGCAGGCCCACCGTCAGACAGTGATCCGAACATGTCCAGTAAGGGTTCTCTTTCTTTCTCTCATTCAATACTGACCCTTAAGAAAGAAAGAAAGAAAGAAAGATAGATAGATAGATAGATAGATAGATAGATAGATAGATAGATAGAGTGCTCAGCATATAAGTACACCCTTCACAAGTCTCTTTTAGGTTCATTTTGTAAATAGGAAGCTATACAATAGCTCCAAAATTAGAGCTCATCTAACAAAATAACTTTCGATAATGTCCAAAAACTAGTACATCCAAAGTTATATCTTATATTAAATATAAAATATATTAAATACAAGTTTTAAAAAAAGAGAAAAAAAATCAAAAGAAGCAATAAATAAATAAAAAATAGCTGAAATTTTGTAGGTTGTAATTTTTATTGTATTATTTTACTTGAATTTTATTGTATTATCTTTCAATTTCTAAAGATGTCCGGTGACTAAAATATTATTTTGATAAATATATCTGTTTAATAAATCTGTAATGTTTAAATGCACCAAAATACATTGCCTATATTCACTGAGAAATGGAGAAAAATATTAATTTCCAAAATGGGGTGTACTCAATTATGCTGAGCGCTCTAGATAGATAGATAGATAGATAGATAGATAGATAGATAGATAGATAGATAGATAGATAGATAGATAGATAGCTCAGCATATATAAGTACACCCTTCACAAGTCTCTTTTAAGTTCATATTGTAAATAGGAAGCTATACAATACTATATTGTGTGCATATACATTAGTTTAGTCAGTACTGAAGCCAAAATTGGAGCTCATCTAATAAAATAACTTACAATAACGGTCCAAAAACTAGTACATCCAAAGTTATATCTTATAAAAAATATATTAAATACAGGTTTAAAAAAGAGGAAAAATCAAAAGAAGCAATAAATAAATACAAAATAGTTTAAATTTTGTAGGTTGTAATTTTTATTACATTATTTTACTTGAATTTAATCGTATTATCTTTCAATTTCTAAATATGTCCGGTGACTAAAATGTTATTTTGATAAATATATTTGTTTAATAAATCTGTTTTGTTTAAATGCACCAAAATACCTCGCCTATAGTCACCGAGAAATGGAGAAAAATATTAATTTCCAAAATGGGGTGTACTCAATTATGCTGAGCGCGATAGATAGATAGATAGATAGATAGATAGATAGATAGATAGATAGATAGAAGCAGTATGTAGATAGATAGATAGATAGATAGATAGATAGATAGATAGATAGATAGATAGATAGATAGATAGATAGATAGATAGATCTTATTAAACACATTTTTAAATCTTTTTACCACACAGTGTAGGCGAATGCGCATTGATTTTATGCGTGTTATTATTATAAACTCGCTTTACGCAAGCAGTTTTTTCGTTTACTCTGTCAGACCGAACTGCGTTCATGCTTACTTTGAAAAGGGCTTTCTCTAACTAACTGAGTTGAGAAAAGAGCTATTCAGCAGACTGCAGGCTGTGTGTATGGTGTGAAGAACAGATCAATGCTTTGACCTCTTTTTAAACCTTTTGACCGCAGATTTTACAGATCGATTAAGTCGCATCGATTACACAAGTCCGGTGTTGCGCGCAACGAAATAACAACAGCCCTAATTGTTTTTGTTATAATAATTATTATTAATAATATCCTAATAATAATAATACATTGTTTTCTTATCATTATAATCATTACTTTCATTTTAAAACTAAGGTTAAAATAATATACCAAACAATCATAGAGGTGTGTAAATTGCGGTGGTTGACGTGCATATAAATTGTCTTTTTTTTTTTTTTGCATCAAGAGTTTAGTCTAAACTTATTGTTATTTTTGTATGGGAAACAAAGTAATCTATTTGATGTCATAGCCACTGTTTTCTTTACAAGTTTTTATTAACTATTATTTGCCATCAGAAATTTCCTTTTCAAATGGGCCTGTCCTGCGCCGTGACAAATCAGTCTTTAACGTGCTGGATTTCCATTTAGCCTCTTAGTTGGTCCAAACCATGAAAATACATCATATAAATTATACATGCTTGCCTATAACATGTCAGCTTCCCAAAAACCTCACTTGAATGGTTTGAATTTAGTACCTTTTTTTCTAAACAGGCTAAATGAGTGTTTTGCTAACACTACGCGTTCAGGCCTTTCTTCAAACTCATGTTACGGCCCTTCTGCAGTGAATTTGCCCTGTAATTATTCTCTTGTTTCTCATGTTAATGCTGTTTACCCCCAAAATGAGCCTGTTATTTGGTCAATAAAGGCTATGTCTGCCTTAACAGCGCTTACTTTTGGGTTGCCACTTCAATGAAAGAGCAGATCTGCTCCGGGAAAAAAACACAACAAACACATTAAGAAAAAAGTCAGAAAATGTCCTTCAGGACGTTTGATTTAACGACTAAAATACGGCAAATGTTGCTAATATGATGGGGAAGACAAACAAGAGTAATGTCGGTATTTTAGTGTATTGATTTATGAGGTCAAATGGTCTGCAGTGCTCACATTTCGCGCGGTGTACCTCAAGGCCTCCGACAAAATACGCCTTGAATTACTGTAGTTGCTTACAGTATATGGGACAAAATGTGTTTACCACGCTCGCATGTGCTAAATAATAAGTGCAGTGGGGTAGTGGGAATTAAAACCAGGCCTAATTGCACAAGAAGAGAGAGAGAGGGGGGGGGATAGAGATAGAGAGAAACTCGCAAACTAAAAACGCGTATGATTTCAGAGTGACACGTAACTAATATTATACATAGGCTACAAGACATCAAAGCGGGCAGCATAAATGCATAAAATCTCATTTTAATGCGTGTTGGACAGTTCTGATCCTTTTTATTTAGATTCAGTGAACACTTACAGGAGAAATAAATCTCCAAGGACTAAGAATATGAATTGTTGTCAGCTAGAAGCAATTAAATTAAATTAATAATTCTTCAGTGTTAGCGGATGAATGTGATGTATCGTGCTTTAATCCTAAACAAAACAGGCACTTAATATATTATTATTAAAATATTAAACGCAACTCTTTTATTAAACAATAAGTATATTATTTCATCAAAATGAATAGCACTTTAGTATAATTACTGCCTGTTTGATTGATTTTCGGAGGAAGAAACTAGATAATAAAATAATCGAGGCCCGTGTACCTTTCATAAAAAAAAAAGATATACCATATAATATTTCCTGATAAGTTATCGGCCAAGAGCGTAAATCAATGAACGAAGATTATTTTAGAAAATAGAATAAAACACATACCACTTATTTGCAGTTAGATAACAGACAAATAAATAAGTTTATCTAAAGAAACCCAATGAACTCATAACAACCGCCGTATTCTATTATTCATTCACTTCACTCAATAAAACATTCAAATAACATTTAAATAAAGACGTA
Source organism: Danio albolineatus (assembly GCA_903798035.1). Taxonomy (NCBI): domain Eukaryota; kingdom Metazoa; phylum Chordata; class Actinopteri; order Cypriniformes; family Danionidae; genus Danio; species Danio albolineatus. Next base: position 1,446,212 of record CAIGQQ010030790.1, on the reverse strand, counting down.
AAACAATATAGCTTCCGATTTAATGAATTGTATTAATCCAACAGTTGCAGTGTAAATAATAAAAAGGGAAGCTTTTTAATCTTAACAAGAAAATAATAGTTACTAATGTTGGTAAAGGCGCGACATACTACAACCGCGCATTAACAGTAGGCTACAACTCGAGTTTGATTAAATAATAAATGCAATTTCTAAGAATCTCACCGCCAGATACACAAAAGGCAAGTCAGGGCAGCAGTACAAAAAAGCAAGTGTTCACGATTTCATGCTTGTCGCCTGTTGTGTGCTTAAAAATAACGATAAAGAAATAAATCGACGTTGTTGTTCTCACCGAAAATCTATTAAAGCGCCCACTCATTTTCATCTTTATTGGTGTCAAAAGGTCCCCAGCTCTAATGGGGGTCCGGACTTCGAAGAATTAATTGAATCAAAAGCCAGCCAAACTACTGATCCAAGTAATTCTAGAATAAATAAACCTATTTTGAATAAATAACACACACATACATGCATACACACACGCATACACCAAAAAAGGCCATATAGCCTAATTGATTCGCAATATGCCTGACATGAGAGGAAATATACAAATGATAAAACTCAAATATTGGCTAATATATAGACATATCGCACATAACTTCTTTTTTTTTTCTCTTTAAAATAAAACAAATCTATTGAGGCATCCTGGATTTGTGTGTGACTGACAGAGAGACTGTTGAAGTGAGACTCCCTGTAGAGACATTTCCTTAAGGAAAGACAGAAACTATTGTCTTGGACAAAGAAAATAAACAACAATTAGCAGGCAGAAGTTCTGCAATGTAATTGCATGTGTATTGGTGTCATTCAATGGCCCGACCCATTCCCAAGTGCCTTTAAAGAAATATCGGACCATGCGCGTTTCAGCATTAATTAAAATGCGTATTTACATTTAATTATTTTTTAAATGTCGCTATAATTTACGGCATCCAAAGCCCAACTCCTATATAAACGCGCATCAATTTGAGATGAAAAGCTCTGCGAATTGACTATCTTACCTTCAACAGCCGAAGACAGAGGCAGCAAAAAGCCGCATAAAAACAGCAAATAATCCATTGTCATAAACCAGAGACTTCGGACATGAAAGTGGAGCTCCAGGGGGAGATTGTAAAATCCTTCAGACCCACAGTCCAGCTTCGTTCTCCAACTTCAGGCGTCTTCTGCTCGGCTCTGTTTCCATAAACCGCAATCCTCTAAAACGCGGCGACAATTTCAGCAGAGTTTATGTAATCCCAATGTGCGAAAGATATCTAATAAAGCAGGTTTAAAACTCATCCGCCTGGTGTAAATGCTCCATGCATGCGTGTTTTTTCTTTCTTTCCTTTTTCATCAGTGGGGAAAACATGCGTGTCCGTTTATAGATGTTGCACGGTGAATATCCCTACACGGAGAGCAGTTGTTTAAATGTCCAATCCTCCTCAAATGTCATTCCGGTGTCGTCCGGTAACAAAGCGCGTCCAGTAAAACCACCTTACAGCCGCTTTACGCGTAAAATCCCTGAGCGTGCTTCACTGCTGTTTCTCTGCCTTTCCATGTGCGCTGGAATGAAGATCTGCGGCTCGGAAATCAAGGAAAGGGTGAAAGAGGGAGAGAGAAAGGCGGTGGGGGGCGGAGCTACGCTCAGAATCAGCTGTCAGTCATTATGTGGCTCCGCCCGCTATGTAATCGGTTGGCGGGATAATAGCGCCGCTCGGCGGGAATAAAAGCTAGCATGTTTTCCGTCTCTCTTTTTATTTAGTGGAAACGAACAAACCTAATAATATGTTGTTTTACGAACATGTTATGTTACAGTGTGTACATTATAATAATTAGTATATTTCACAACACTAAACTGCGTATAATTGAGAGGGTTTTCCACAGAATGGGCTAATTAGCCTGCGAAGTACAGTAAGTAAAACTTGTTTTCCTTTCAGACTTGTGAATTTAAATGTACTCTGGTTTTAACACTGAACAACACCCCAAAAAAATCTCACTGTATATTTAACACTGGATTTTTGCTGTGTAATTGTAAATAAAGCTACACTGCAAAAAAAAATCTGTAAATTAGCAGCTTTTCGTATTTTGTTTTTCCTTTTCTCAATATATTTCTGCTTTTGAGTTGCATTATTGGAGCTTGATCTTTCTTTACACAACTTTTAACCTTAAAAAGTAAAAAAAAAAAGACTTTTATACATTTTTAATAGTCTAAAGTGCTATATTGTCTGGGTTGGTGTTGTATATTACGCTACAAAAGCCTTGTAATAAACTTCCAGTGTGTTTTATGTTATTTTACAAACTTATTCCTCTCTCTATATATTATTTATTATCCTTTATATTATTTCAAACTAAATTATAACACTAATAGTATTTTCACAACACTAAACTGCGTATAATTGAGAGGGTTTTCCACAGAATGGGCTAACTAGCCTGCGAAGTACAGTAAGTAAAACTTGTTTTGCTTAATGCTTACATAATTACACTGCTAAATGAGCACTGTGATCTTTTATTAGCACTAGTAATAGTTTGCGTTAATGGTTTTTGAATTATAGACAGTAGTTTTGCAGCAGGATAAGGGAACTGTTGAAGGTTAAGCATAAATTGGAGAAACACTTCAGATGTGCCACGTTTAATCTCTTTGTTCACGAGTGTGTTAGAATTTATATTAAAGTAATCACATTTTGTTAAAAATGATTCAACATTAAGTGGTTATGCTGTATTGGGGAAGAATATTTAGTCTTCAGAAAATCAAATGTACAGTATGTTGTGATCTTTATCTTGCTCTTGTTTTTGTCACACATTTATGTCCTCACTGCCCTCTCTTCGTCTTTTATGAACGTCTGGTAAAAGTAGTGAATTAAAAACAATTTCGAGGGCTCTTTTTACATGTAGGAACTGAATGTTTAAGTTTATTTACTTGTATTAGAAACTGTAGGTTTAAATGATGCTAAACTTTAGATTAACTTTAAAATAAGCATGATTATACATCCCTTAATCTTCCATAATTTTCATATATTATCAATTGGTGTGTGTGACAGATTACAGTGATTAAATATGTTGAAAATAATTTTAACTTATTAAATGTTCATTCATCTTTTCAGAAATAATTTCATTACGGTTAACTCTGCATTTTAAAATGCAACAAGACATGCTTCAAACTCAAGTAAAGCAGACTGGTTTGATCACTGTGTTACTTTCCATCTCTAGTGGGAAATACACTGCATATTGGGTTAAAAGTTTAACACTGGAAAAAAAAAACTTAAATATACACTCTTTCAGACTTGTGAATTTAAATGTACTCTGGTTTTAACACTGAACAACACCCCAAAAAATCTCACTGTATATTTAACACTGGATTTTTGCTGTGTAATTGTAAATAAAGCTACACTGCAAAAAAAAATCTGTAAATTAGCAGCTTTTCGTATTTTGTTTTTCCTTTTCTCAATATATTTCTGCTTTTGAGTTGCATTATTGGAGCTTGATCTTTCTTTACACAACTTTTAACCTTAAAAAGTTACAAAAAAAAAAGACTTTTATGGCTTTTATACATTTTTAATAGTCTAAAGTGCTATATTGTCTGGGTTGGTGTTGTATATTACGCTACTAAAGCCTTGTAATAAGCTGCCTGTGCATTTTCTATTATTTTACAGACTTATTCCTCTCTCTATATATTATTTCTTATAAATTATATTATTTCAAACTAAATATAGGAACTGAATGTTTCAGTTTATTTACTTGTATTGTAACTGCAGGTTTAAATGCATTACATGCTAAACATCACATGAACCATGCCGCCTTAATAATATATTATTAATATATTCAATATATTTTTTCTATATTATCAGTTGGTGTGTGTGACAGATTACAGTGATCAAATATGTTGAAAATAATTTTAACTTATTAAATGTTCATTCATCTTATCTGAAATAATTTCAGTACGGTTAACTCTTTGCATTTTAAGACATGTTTCGAGTTCAAGTAAAACATACTGGTTTGATCACTGTTTTACTTTCCATCACTAGTGGGAAATACACTGCATATCGCTTAAATATACACTCTTTCACACTCGTGGATTAAAATGTACTCTGGTTTACAACACCAAAAAATCACATGATATATTTAACACTGTAATTTTTGCTGTGTAATTGTAAATAAAGCTACACTGCAAAAAAAAAAATCTGTAAATTAGCAGTTTTTCGTATTTTGTGATTCATGTTTTTCCATTTCTCAGTATATTTCTGCTTTTGAGTTGCATTATTGGAGCTTGATCTTTCTTTCAGCAACTTTTAACCTTGAAAAGTAAAAAAAAAAAAAAGATTTTTTATGACTTTTATACATTTTTAATAGTCTAAAGTGCTGTATTGTCTGGGTTGGTATTGTATATTATGCCACAAAAGCCTTGTAATAAACTGCCTGTGCATTTTCTGTTATTTTACAGACTTATTCTTCTCTATATTATCTCTTATCCATTATATTATTTTAAAATAAATATAGGAACTGAATGTTTCAGTTTATTTACTTGTATTAGAAACTGTACGTTTAAATGATGCTAAACTTTAGATGAACTTTAAAATAAGCATGATTATACATCCCTTAATCTTCCATAATTTTCATATATTATCAATTGGTGTGTGTGACAGATTACAGTGATTAAATATGTTGAAAATAATTTTAACTTATTAAATGTTCATTCATCTTTTCAGAAATAATTTCAGTACGGTTAACTCTTTGCATTTTAAGACATGTTTCGAGTTCAAGTAAAACATACTGGTTTGATCACTGTTTTACTTTCCATCACTAGTGGGAAATACACTGCATATCGCTTAAATATACACTCTTTCACACTCGTGGATTAAAATGTACTCTGGTTTACAACACCAAAAAATCACATTATATATTTAACACTGTAATATTTGCTGTGTAATTGTAAATAAAGCTACACTGCAAAAAAAATAATCTGTAAATTAGCAGTTTTTCGTATTTTGTGATTCATGTTTTTCCATTTCTCAGTATATTTCTGCTTTTGAATTGCATTATTGGAGCTTGATCTTTCTTTCAGCAACTTTTAACCTTGAAAAGTAAAAAAAAAAAGATTTTTTATGACTTTTATACATTTTTAATAGTCTAAAGTGCTGTATTGTCTGGGTTGGTATTGTATATTATGCTACAAAAGCCTTGTAATAAACTGCCTGTGCATTTTCTGTTATTTTACAGACTTATTCTTCTCTATATTATCTCTTATCCATTATATTATTTCAAAATAAATATAGGAACTGAATGTTTCAGTTTATTTACTTGTATTGTAACTGCAGGTTTAAATGATGCATTAAACTGTACATGATCTTGCATCCCTTAATCTTTCACAATTTTGAAGAATTAATAAGTGATGCATATTTTTTGTTATTGTTAATTTTATATTACCCTTGATGTTAGTACAGAGCAAATGCCTGGATAAGCTGCTTGTATTTCATGTACACTGGCCTAAAACGCCCATTCTCCAACTGATTTAAATGAAACCGAATCGTTTATAATCTTACAATTATATTACACAATGAGTTAAAAAGCAGATTTATTTTACACAGACTTATCCACTAACAGCTCTAAATACTGAAGGTGGTTATGGATGAAAATAAAGTGAGATTTAATTTATCCAAAGCCAGCCGAAATAACCCTGAAATGATAATAAATGCTGTGTTTGGTATTTCTGTCCCACCACAGTTCAGATAAATTGTGGTCTAGTCTTTTCGCAAGACTATATAGGAAAGCATTGCCTTTTTACTGAAAACATGCATCGATATCTCTGTCTTACTGAGGGAAGCTGATGCAATGGTAATGATTTTAAAATGATAACTTCAGTCTCACTGTACACATTTTTTATTGTTGTTGATACAAGGTCTTAATCAGTTTTGCTTTCTGGATGCCGGCTTTCCTATATCTGATATGTTTAATATAATTAGTAACCAATATAATAAGTTTAAACATAGCACATTATATAATCCGCCTGAGAATATTATAAATTAATATGGCTGTGAACTGTATACATAAGAACTAAATGTAAACACGGACCCAATACCGAGCCTTGATTCACCCCAAATGTTGTATTTCGCTGAGCGCTGATTGCCAATACAAGCAAACGTTTCATATTTCAGATCAAATGTAGATATTTTAACTGTGCTTCAGGAGACTGGCGTGATGTTATGTTTGGCATTGCTAGTAGCTAAATCTATATTTATAATCTTTACACACTGACGTCATCAGTTACTTAAACTAAAGCCGTATCTTTATTTCTCTTACTGAAGCCGAATGATTAACAAAAATCATACATTAGATTACATTTATGCTGTATTAACTGACACTGTGTGTTTATTTTGTATTAATAGTGTTATTTTAACAATGTAATTAGACAAAGAAAGGTGTTTGACCTGACATTAATGTACTGTTAGTGAGAGTATGGAGTGCATTTACACATTTCTATCAGATATTTATTATATATGACGCTGCTTGTACTCCGTATGAAGGCAAGGGTGAGATTTGATTTATTATGTAGGCAGTGCTTTAACGAAATCGCATGTGCGATCTGAGAGATGGCTGGGTCATGAGTAAAGCCACACAGTATCTGCGCGTGCAGAATTCTGCAGATTATTAACCCATTATTGATTCTGTTTATTTTCTTGTGTAAATGTATATTTATTCAGTTTTTAAGTTAATTTCAGTGATATTACTGACTAATATGAAAATATTCATATGATTTATTTACAATACAGTTTGTAATCTACTATTTTCTGTCTTATAGTAGATATTTTATATGACAGACTTGCTTTTTTTACCAAATAAAGCAGATCTAATTAATTCACATTGTAAACATTAAATAAAAGTTAAAAAGGTGTTACTTTTTATTTCATATATTAAGGTTTTAGTTATGATACTCCCAAAATCACTCCACATAAATCCGCAGATTTTTAACAAAATACTCCGCAGTAATAGCAAAGAATGTCGGCAGATTTCGTCTGGAACTAGGCATGGGCCGGTGTAAGATTCTGTACACTCTAAAAACACAGTGTTAAAAACTACCCAAATTGGGTAAATATAGGACAGAACACATCAGGGGTTGAATTAACCCAAGAAATTAGGTTATTATTGTTTAACCCCCAAAATGGGTTGTTTTTTCTACCAATAATTGTTTATTTTTACTTAAATAACAGGTTAGTTTGACTTAATTAATAGGTTATATTTTCAAATGTAATTTTTAGCTTTCTTTTAAAATCATTAGGTGAATATTGTATTAGGTTTATTTATTTTTTGTTCCATTACATTTGTTCAGCACATCACACTCTGTAAATACACTTTACCTCAGATATCATACTAAACTAAATACACATAATGAACTGCATTCAAAACAGTTCGTTTCATATTTATGGGTTGCCCGTAAACATTTATAATAATAATAATATATATATGTGCCATCGCAGTCAGCCCCTGCTGGGAGTTGATTTGACCCAAGGAGCTGGGTTGATGTGCCTTTGTGGTGCTAGGGTTGCATTGATTCAAGTCTTAGAAATTATTGGCCAGAAAATAACCCAAGTTTAAGTAACATAGCACAACCCAAAAACTACACAAGACTCTGAAAATAACCCCTAAAAATTACCCAAATGCCTCAACCCAACATATGGGTAGAAAAAATAACCCCGGATTTATTAGTGTGTAAGATCACGGTATTGTGATCTCTGCTCTAAAATATATTCTTGTTTAAGTGTCTGGCTAAAAACAAAACCTTTTTTTCCCTTTTGAACACAACACATTTTATTTAGAGAAACATTAAAAGTATTTTGGAGCTGTAAACATGTCAGGCTGAATAATGAAAATTAATCGTTGACTTCTGCTGTCTTCAGTTATTTTTAAAACACTGACTTCTTTTACAATTTATACCTAAAAAAAATAAAATAAAATAAAAAACCTTACACATACCTTAGGAACGGTATAGCAGAAAATGTTGCCAGTATGAAAACCCTGACTTTTCCAAACCACGGTATACCTTGAAAACGGTTATCATCTCATGCCTAATGAGAACGAGGATCAGAGGATGATAGACGTTACTCCACTGTTGACACCTTACTTTCGAATAGTAACGCTATAAATAGCATCCTCATCAGGGCGTTCACATTTTCATGTGGTTTTTCTTTCCAAATCGCGGTTCGAGGCTCACTTGGAGCAGGTAGACTAATCAAATATGTTGAGGAAGTCTTTTAATAAGAATGTTTGTGAAACTAAGAAACAAAAGCATATGTAAATATGAGGTCGAGGTAAAACCCTGACCGAAACTCCAGGGTCTACTTTGCATGAACGGAAAGCTCAAGTTAATAAACCGACTGGCTCGTTGCCTTTTGGTTCTGTGTTGTTTTGCAAAACTTTTATTCCTTGGTTATTTGTCATTATATGTGAACTGTTTTAAAGGTTCAATGTTATTTGAGTTGTAGTTTTCATTGAGAACTTTTGCAGTTTTATTATCCCAATCAATGCTAATAACAGTTCTCCGTGTTTTAAAACAGTCTGTCTTTGGTCATACAGTGAGATTTCTTAATATGTTTTCTTGTTGGATGTCCATCGAGCGCCTTTAGAAAGAAAAAATCAGCACCTGGCATTCATTACAAGCTCAATAAGTAAAGTGGCAGACGTTTTATTGCCATGTGGACGTATGGAAAGTTCTCAAACTTACACCCGATCCCCTTCCACTACTGGCCACTAACTTTGATGCCGGACTAACAAAAACTAGCAGCAAAAGCGACGTGGACGTGAGCGTAATGTTTATTCTGAGCGAATGCAGAGAGCAAACAAAACATCTGAAGGTTAAACACAGGTTCATCCACTTCTGTGACACGAGTAGGCATACATATATATATAAAATCTGAAGTTCATTCATTTTCCTCATTCATTTTCCTTCATCTTAGTGCCTTATTTATTAAAGGTCTCCACAGTGGAATGAACTGCCAACTATTCCAATATATGTTTTACGCAGTGGATGCCATTTCAATCACAACCCAGTACTGGGAAAATACTCATACACTCTCACATTCACTCACACACTCATACACTATGGCCAAATCATTCATTCATTCATTCATTTTGTTTTCGGCTTAGTCCCTTTAATAATCTGGGGTTGCCAGCGGAATGAACCGCCAACTTATCCAGCATATGTTTTACACAGCGGATGCCCTTCCAGCTGCAACCCATCTCTGGGAAACATCCATACAGACTCATTCACACTCTCTTACACTACGGACAATTTAGCATACCCAATTCACCCATGTGTTTGGACTGTGGGGCAAACCGGAGCACCCGGAGGAAACCCACGCAACCACGGGGAGAACATGCAAACTCCACACAGAAATGCCAACTGACCCAGCCGAGAGTCAAACCAGCAACCTTTTTACTGTGAGGCGAATGTGCTACTCACTACGCCACCATGGCACCATATATATATATATATTAGGGCTGTCCAAAAATTTATCGTGATTAGTCACATCCAAAATAAAAGTTTAACATAATATTTGTGTGTGTACTGTGTATGATTTTTTATGAATATATAAACACACACATGCATATACTTGATAAAATGTTGGTTTATATTTAGATATATAAAAAATATATGTGTATGATACAAATTTTACATTTGAATATGATGTAACTACTTTAATGTAACTTTTTTATATATAGTTTTGGCTTCTATGAATGTGTTTATCACATATACATAATAAATACATATAACACACACACAAATCACACACTGAAGTTCAATAAACTCAACATTTCTTTGCAGACGGTTGCTTTAAAATTTTAAGTTACACTCTAAAAAAAAGGTTCTTCAGTGGTTCTTCAGTAGTTCTTTACGGTATTTAAGGTGCTATTTAGCACTTTTACTGTGTAAAGAACCTTTAAAGCACCATGAAGGTTCTTCAGTGGTTCTTCAGTGGTTCTTCAGTGGTTCTTTAAGGTGGTCAGGGTGCTATATAGCACTTTTACTGTATAAAGAACCTTTAAAGCACCATAAAGGTTTTTCAGTGGTTATTTGGGGGGTTTAAACTGCTATATAGCACCACTACTACTGGTAAGCACTTGTTCTTATAGCTAATTCCCATAACTCTTATGCCGGTTTTATTTGCAGAAAGGGTAAAGTAACATTATGAGCACCTTAAAAAATAGGTGCTATATAGCACCATTTGACAAAAGTACTATATAGCACCTATTTTTTTAAGGTGCTGTATAGCACCAA
>CAIGQQ010030790.1:1360108-1377099 GCA_903798035.1 Danio albolineatus | reverse complement strand
ATGGGAGCGTTGTTTGCACTGTTGTCCGTTTTAGGCGCCATTGTGCAGTTAAACTCTGCCTTTACTACAACAGCTGTAGATATTCACAAGAGGCAAGCTACTGTTCCAGCACTCGCTAATCACTCGCGTTTCACGCAGCGTAAGCCCTATTTAGACTGCCGAGCGAGACACGTGCTTCCTGTTTATATTTGAACACGCATGCCCAGAGTGCTCGAATGGTCACGTGATATACGTTTGTGGTGGAGTAGTGTGGACGGAGATATGTTCAGAAACGCTGGGTGAAACGCTAGTGTGGACGCGGATCGTTTTCATGCTAAAACACCGTTTTAAAACCAAAACGCACTAGTGTAAACGGGGCCTTAGCTGCAATATAACTTAAATTCAACAAACGGACCATCAACACATAATGCTTCCTGTTTATACTTGAACGCGCATGCCCAGAGTGTGCCAATGGTCGCGTGATATACGTTTTTGGTGGGGTAGTGTGGACGGAGATGTGTTCAATAACGCTGGGTGAAACGCTAGTGTGGACGCGGATCGTTTTCATGCTAAAACGCCGTTTTAAAACTAAAACGCACTAGTGTAAACGGGGCCTTAGTTGCAAAATAACTTAAATTCAACAAACGGACCATCAAAATAAAGTGTGACCCAACTTCCAACGGAAACAAGATAACAAGACACTCTGAATTCCTCAAATCACTGCCTCCGACGCCTGCCCAATTACACTTATCACCCTCGGTGTGGGTAGGTGGGTCTGTGGCCAGCGCTTTTTACCTGCAGGAACGGACGGCTGTTACCTACATCGGACTATCTCCACATCCCATGTTCCCCTCCCCTGTTGTAATGTAATGTTTACTGTATGTGTTCATGTACCTGTTGCTGCAGCATTTCTGTTGCTGGGACAGTATGGGAGGGGCTTTGTTTACCTCCTTTCCCCCCCAATGTATCTTAGGCCCCGTTTACACTAGTGCGTTTTTGTTTTAAAACGCATAAGTTTTGCTACAGTTACACCATCCGTCCACACTACGCCGGAGTTTTGGAGCCCCGAAAATGGAGCGTTTTGTAAACGCTGGAGAGGCCGTGTTCATTCTAAAGCGCTGCTGCTGCGTCTCAGTGTGGATGGGGGAAACGGAGACGTCTGAAAACGGAGGCGTGATGCTGAGATTCACTACTCGATTGGGGCTTTTGGGTCATTGCGTATCCTTCCCTTATTCATCAAGCGCACATGGCTATAACGCCACCGGCAGACCAGCCTTCACTGTAAACACTGTATTTTCGATAGCCATGGATGTTTTATATTCATTTGTTACTTTAAGTAACAGCTCGACCTCGTCGTCTGTCAACAAAAAGACCTCTCTTGCTTTCTTTGCCATCGCGTTCATCGTTCAACCAGCGTTTGTTGACTAACAATAACCAAATGCCGAGCGAGACACGTGCTTCCTGTTTATACTTGAATGCGCATGCCCAGAGTGCGCCAATGGTCACATGATATACGTTTGTGGTGGCGTAGTGTGGAGGGACATCTGTTGAGAGACGCTTGGGTGAAATGCTAGTGTGGACGCGGATCGCTTTCATGCTAAAACGCCATTTTAAAACTAAAACGCACTAGTGTAAACGGGGCCTTATATACTCTTTCTATGCTACCTCTCAACTGACCTGTCTGCCCCTGAAATGTGTGATGTTTGTGTATGGTCGGAGGGGTCCTATTTCACTGCATGTAACAGTGTTGTGACAAATAAAGGCTTCATCATCATCAGTTTAAAGTCTCAGGTAAGTTAATTAGGTTAACGACACTGTAAGAAATATCTGAGGAGTTTCCGTATTTTGTGATTGACAAGTGTTTTCGGTTTATTTACAGTTGTGAATTGGGTTATGGGGTGCCACAGTGGCGTAGTGGGTAGCATGTTCGCCTCATAGCAAGAAGGTCGCTGGTTTGAGCCTCGTCTGGGTCGGTTGGCATTTCTGTGTGGTCTCGATCTCTGCTCTATCGACTTTTGATGTTGAAAATTCAACTCTACATTTCAATAAAGTGACTTTTATTGACATTTCAGTCATTTGAAACAATAATAAAATTTAGAATAAATAATATATAATAGCCTTTTAATAGTAAGAAATAGCTTCCTCTGTTTTCTGATCTATATATTAAATATTAATAATTAAAAATATATAATATAAGTAAACATTTGTAATCGCGCCAATCGATGTTAGTAAAAATATCACTCAACAGTCTGAAACTGGCAGTTCTAGAGCACAGATAGGAGTATTCACACCTTTCTGGTGAAATAGGTGTTTATATCTGCATGTAGCCTAAAAAAAGAAAAATTAGACACATAGGCCCAATCCTAGTTCTATTTTGGCCCTTACGACCGAGGGTTAAGGGGAAGGGCTTCAAAACTTCCCCCCTAAGAATTGGGCAGCACTTCAACAGCTGCACACGTCATCATATGTCATGGCCATCTCCTGCTTCATATGAGATCAGACGATCAGGACTGCTGGAGTTACTCCAGTTGTGTTATTGTTTGGTGTTTATCTTCAGGAAATCACTGAAGGCGTATATTATGTTAACATAACCATCTAATGTGGCGATAAGATCGTAACTGTACTGTGTGTTTACACAGTGGCCATATTTATCTGTGTAAACACACCAAAACAACATTAACATTATAGCAGACACTGTAAAAGCTCATTCCCAGACACTAGACATTACTGACAGGGTATTCCAGTGTCATCCAGTGGCAGAATGTTGTGGGACTGCTGTACAGGAGTTATGATTATGGATTATAGATCGACAAATTTAGCCTTTTTTTTTTAGATTTTTTTTTTAAAGCATGACGGGAAAAGACGAACGCAGTTGTGAATATATTAAAACATATCTTTGTTTGTCGTGAAAATTTGTAATAATGACAAAAAAATACTAATTTGTGGATCTCTTTATTTCCGGGTTCAGCTATCCTGTTGTTGAGGCAGGTGAATTCTGGGAAAATATCTTACCCCTCCGTTTTAAGTGCGGCCCTGAAAAATCTTCGTTTGAAGGGGTGTATACCCCTCGCCCTTAGCCCTACGCCTTCAAGCTAAAGAGAATTGGGACACCACTACCCCTTGACGTGAACGCGCAAAACGAGGGGTAAGGGGAAGGGCTAAGGGGGAGAATTGGGATTGGGCCATAATCAGTATAGTTTGACCTACAGTAACCTTTAAAATAGTCACTAAACATTCCTCAAAGTACTGAAAATGTAAACATTTTATTAATAAATTTGATGTAATTTAAATACATTTATGAATTTGTTTCGCTGAAGCATGTATTAGCAAACTACAACCGAAAAAATCTGACCCTCCGGGTCGTCAGTGTATAATTCACACACCCCATATCAGCCTGTTGTAAAGTCTCCCATATGGCTCTGTCTTTAGCCACAGTGAATACCCTACTTTAACTATTCCGATGTCCATCCCCAGTGGAGAAACTTCATTCCATTACCGAATAAAGCCCAAACCCAAAGGAATTCCAACCAAACTCTGACAAGACGAAAGAAGACAGGCCACATATTCTCACCAGCTCTCAAAGAAATCAATCAGCCTCCACCGCAGCTTGGGTTAAATGAGGGACTTGTGTTGTCTGTGAAACCTTTATCCCGAGAAAAGGGTGCTTTGGTAACATGAACGTCCTTTTTTTTCATCTCCGGCAACCCTAGGGTGACCCCCTCTCTCGTTGGCCGTCTAAGATCGAACTGTCGAGCTAGTAAATAAGTACAGTGAGTAAGCCTCTTTTGTGCGATCTTCCGCTGTCAGCGAGGAGATTGCTCTTCTTAAAAGCGTTCGATGGCCACGGATCAATCAAGAATCAGAGCTCCTCGCTGAGTTTCCCCCCAAGAACAGATTGAGGACACGTTGAGTCGCACTTCAGCTGATCTGAGCCTCGCTGTCAGATGCGCCCGTTGAGTGGCACCTTTTGAAGTTGGATTAAATGTTTTAACATGCATATGTTTGGGAAAAGGAAATAAACGGAGAGACAGAAAGATGTTCTTGTACGTTTACAGAGTGTGTGAAAGGAGGGGAGAGAGAACGGAGAGTTAATTCCCCAAGAGGGATCCAGCTCGGGCATTAATCTTCACCGTTTGACAGCTCTGAAAGTTTTTTAGAGAAGCACTGTTTCCTTGAGCCATTATAATGCTTCACTCAAGCAAAACCCCCTTGTAGATGGGTGGGGCGGTCCCTGAGGGAGGACTCCTGTTTGATTCTGCACACCGCTGCCTCACACAGGCCAACAGCGGAGGGGTAGGGGTGAACAGGAAGGTATGGACACACTCGCCATGTCCGCTTCACACCACTCTTCCCTTGTCCGATCTGTTCTGAAAGTCAATGATAAGCAGTGTACACATGCCTGGACATCCCGTGGAATCTGTTTGAACTTTCAGGAAGAATATTACTCAATGTCCAGGAGTAGAGACTGATCAAAGCGTGCTGTGCATGTTGATGTTTTAAAGGGTCACGAAACCCTCCAATCTCAACGTGGTGTTTTTACACCTCTAGTTTGGAAAAGCTCTGGAAAGTAGGTGTGTTCAGCTTGGTTTAGGTAGGAGTGTCGGGGAAGGGGAAAGAGGGAAGGTTTCGCATAAAAATGGGAGTTTCCATTTGTGCACACGCTGACGTTCACACAGAGGCACAACAAACACAGACGCGGAGGAGAAAGACAGTGACTGTTTACATGGACGTCAGTAATCCAATTATTTGCCAAATTATTCATTTGTCGACTTTAACGGCACTTTCTCTTTATTTTCGGATTGGCGTGATGGGCAGGGCTTCTGTCTATGGTTTGGTGACTGTAGCTTTATTGCTAAAAGTCTAACAGGGGTTTATAGAGAATATCTGTGTTTATGTGCTTTATGAAGGCTGATAAACAGCGTCGATTCGTTTGGAGCCGTGCCTGAGTCCACTAGATCCTCATAAACTCTTCCAGAAACTGGACCTGGTTGATGGAAGCTTTCAGCGGTGCTTCTGACTGAGCCAAGTCCAGTTTGATGAACTGTTGTCGGCTGGAGGATTTTTCTCCGAGACACCAACAACAGGCGCTACGTCATAATCACACCCCCACAAGAGCAAGCTCCTGATTGGTTAACACAGCTCGAACGTCCGCTGAAGCTCATATTTTCAAACTGAAGCGATTCGTGTGAATTGCGCGTTAAGCGCGTCAAACGCGTAATTCGCGCCGCAGGATGCCTATTCGCGCCTTTGCATTGACTTAGCATGTAAATCACTTGCTCTTGACACATCTTCCGCGTCTGCTGTGAAAGCAGCATAACAGGTACAATCTTCGAAGCGATCATGAATATTAATGAAGTTGCGCCGCATACACAATAGAGCGCTCTGGTTGGTTTGAACCAAGTCTTTCTCATGAACTAATGCCGCACCCTTAGAGACATCAGGATGTACTCGCCGGGACAGGCGTCCACTCTCCACACTGGAATACACGCATGGATCTCATCGGCGTGACGCAGCTTCAAACATTCGTTTCAAACTGGAAGAACGAATTTGCTGGAAATAACGCAAAAACAACCAATTTTCACTGTTTAGCGAATTATATGTGTCCTAATAGTGTTTATAGCAGCGCGGGACACATATATGACTGTCGACAGCTCAACACATGTGTTTTGGTGTTTCGTGACCCTTTAAAAGAGGTGGACTCCATTCTAGTTTGGCCGTTGACACCTCAAAGAGTCTTTTTAAGAACAAGTGTGCTAATCCTGTCTTTACTGTGATCAGGCATGCAGGTGAATCCAAACATTACACGGAATAGCCAGGATTTCTGCTTTTTCGCCCAAAATTTATAATTACCCTATAATTTACTCACCTTCAAGCCATCCTTGCTGTATGTGACCTTTTTTCTGTCAGCAGAACACAGTCGGAGTAGATCTAAATTTATTCTGGCTCCTCTGGGGTGATGCAGTGGCTCAGTGGGTATCGCTGTTGCCTCACAGCAAGAAGATCGCTGGTTCAAACCTCGGCTGGGTCAGTTGGCATTTCTGTGTGCAGTTTGCATGTTCTCCCTGCGATCGCGTGGTGTATGGGTTAGTTTGATAATGGATGTATGCACTTTTGTAACCTTTAGAATAAACCAACACCATTACACAGCGTGGAAGAGCCAGGATCAAATGTAAAACTTCTCTAACTGTGTTCGTCTGATGGAGGATAAGTTATACATGCTGAGGACTGCTTGAAAGTCAGTTAATTATGGAGGAATTTTCATTTGAGTGAGAAATTCTTTTAAACACCCTTGATATACATAAAGAGGACATATCAGTTACTCTTGTGGTAATGTTATTAATGATAAATGGTGGTCAACAGGAAGTTAAAAGCGAGAACTTCACCCGGTGGGACTGGGAGTTCCTGTGCTTCCTGTAGAAGGGCTGAAATATCTCTCTGGCAGAGACTCTCAAACGCACCTCATACACACAGCTCATTGTCTGTCTGGTTCTGCTGCGATGCTCTGACAGGCCTGCCAAGGGACTGTGCTCGCTGTCACTGGATGTCCTTCAAAGAGAAGCAGCCCAGATCCTCTGTGTCTGGCAGAGAATTAAAATTCAGCCCAGCCGCAAGCGAGGGTCAAGGCCACTGACCATCCTGACCACTGAAAAATCGGCCAACAAATTAGTTTCTTAACCCGCATCAGTTCAAGGACAGTTACTGCCTGTAAATAAAAGCACTGGAACAGTGTATGACGGAGCTTGCCAGAAACACAGATGCTGTATCAGAAATCGCCCCCTATACCCTCATTCACTATTCCTTGTATTAGTTCACTAAAATAGTCCATTAGAGGAGGGAATGAAAATGGGTGAGTGGATTGGAGCACTGATTAGTGCACTGAAGGGATGTTGTTTTGTTTGTGATTGATGGTTGATAAATCCTTTAGACGGGTTAGATTAGGGGTGCCCAAATTCTGTTCTTGAGGGTTGCGTCCTGCAGGCTTTAGCACCAACTTGCCTCAACACACCTGCACGGATGTTCCTTGAAAGCCTAGTAAGAGCTTGATTAGCTAGGCCTGGTGTGTCTGATTGGGTTGGAACTAAACTAGAACACCGGCCCTCCAGGAGCAAGTGTTGGAACCCCTCGGCTAGATTGTACACTTCTTAGTCAAACCCTACACTCTCAGAAATAAAGGTACAAAACCTGTTTTTGCAGTGATACCTGTTCAAAAGGTGCATGTTTGCATTTTACAGGTGCACATTTGTACTCTAAAGGTACAATTTTTACAAGTTCGTTCCTTTAGGCCAGGGGTGCCCAAACTCGGTACTGGAGAGCCGGTGTCCGGTGTAGATTAGCTCCACCTTCCTTCAACACACCTGCCTGGACGTTTCTAGTATACCTGGAAAGAGCTTGATTAGCTGGTTCAGGTGTGTCTAATTGGAGTTAGAACTAAACTCTGCAGGACACCGGCCCTCCAAGACAGAGTTTGGGCACCCCTGCTTTACGGTACTGTAAGGTACACATTTGTTCTATTTAGGTATTGATATTTTATGTATCCAAAAATGCGACAACACCAAAGCTCCAAAAATACAAAATTTATTAAATTAAAAAGGCTGACACAGAGCTCGAAACGTTACACGCTCTGTGCCAGTCTTTTTAATTTAATAAATTTTGTATTTTTGGAGCTTTGGTGTTGTCGCATTTTTGGATACATAGAGTTGCATTTTTGCGTGTTTTTGGCTGAGCACCCAGTTAAGAGTGATGTGCGTGCTTTTGCTCAGTTCTTCAGGTATTGATATTTACCTTCAAATGTACAAATATGGAGCTGTATGGTACTAAAGTGTACCTATTGAAAAGGTACCGCACCAGTGACAGGTTTTGTACCTTTATTTCTGAGAGTGTGTAGTGGTTATTTAACACTTAGCAGGCTATTGGTCATCAAACAAAGTGTTTTGACTTCTGTGAGGTATACAAATGTTACTTTAATTAAATATTACTTTATTTAGAAACACACAATGAATTAACGCCGTAGTATACGACGCAGAAATTAATTTGTCGCTAACTCTCAAAGTGCATTAAGGGTATTTTCTAGCTTTTGAGTGTACATGATGGTGGGATTGATTGAGTGCCCTTCTAACGTCAAGGACTGATTTTGCATACTCTTCTGCTTAACACCAGAGAAAATCGCTTGGGATTGAATGCGGAAAAGCGTCTCGAAGAACGCTGACGATAAACGCAAACGAAAAGCATCCCGGTGTGTACACTGTAAAAAAAAAAAAGTTGAGTTAACTTAAAATTTTAAAGCAACCGGCTGCAAAGAAATGTTGACTTCAGTGGTTGAAGTTGAGCCAAATTATTTTTTTAAGTTAATAAATAATAATAATAATGCCTTTTATTTATAGGCGCCTTTCAAGACACTCAAGGACACCTTACAGTAGATCACAATCACATAATAAAAAACAAGCAGTAAAAATAACAATCAACATAATATCAAACCAGCAAATCATTAAAAGCAATTCTAAACAAAAATGTTTTTATCTGAGATTTAAAATTGGAAATAGAGTCCACCTGGCGAATGTGTAAGGGCAGGGAGTTCCATAACTTTGGTGCAGTACAACTAAAAGCCCTGCCACCAAATGACTTCAACTTGAAGTTTGGAACTGACAACAGTTCAGCAGAAGATGATCTCAGTGAGCGTGAAGGAGTGTAGAAATGAAGAAGGTCAGAGAGATAAGGTGGGGCCAAGTTATGAAGAGCTTTATATGTTAGGAGGAGGATTTTGTATTGTATGCGATAGTGAACAGGGAGCCAGTGCAGGTGAAAGAGAGTTGGAGTTATATGATCAGAAGTGCGCGAGCGGGTGACTATCCTAGCCGCTGAATTCTGAATTAACTGCAGTCTATGGAGTTGCTTATCAGGAATGCCAGACAAGAGTGAATTGCAGTAGTCAATCCGTGATGTAACCAAAGCATGAACAAGGACTTCAGTACTTTGCTGAGATCATGAAGAGCGGAGTCTTGCAATGTTACGCAGATGAAAAAAGGCGGAACGCGAGATGTTACTAATATGAGGACCAAATGAGAGGATGCCATCTAGTATAACCCCAAGACTTTTAACATGAGTTGAGAAATTGACACGGGAGTTATCAATAAACAGAGGAAAAGATTGAAATTTGGATAAAGTAGGCTTAGAGCCAACAAGAAGGGCTTCAGTTTTACTGGCATTTAATTTTAAGAAATTATTCGTCATCCATATATTAATCTCTTGTAAACATTTAGTAAGGTCTGAAGGGGGGTGAGATGTTGTAGGTTTTGTGGAGATATAAACCTGTGTATCATCTGCGTAAAAATGAAAATGTATGCCAAAAGAGCGAAATATATTTCCTAGAGGTAAAATATAAATAATAAATAAAAGCGGGCCCAATACTGACCCCTGAGGGACACCGTGAATGACTGAAACAGGATCAGAGCGTCTATTTTTTATCTGCACAAACTGTTTTCTGTCACTTAAATAAGAAGAGAACCAACAAAGTGCATTATCAGCTATTCCTATGGAAGCCAGTCGTTCCAATAACAATGAGTGACTAATTGTATCAAAAGCTGCAGTGATATCTAAGAGAATAAGTATAGACAGATAACCAGAATCAGCAGCTAAGAGAAGATCATTTACAACCTTAGTAAGGGCTGTTTCTGTGCTATGTTTTGGACGAAACCCAGATTGAAAGTGCTCATAGATGTTATTAGTTTGAAGATGCGAATGAAGTTGAGCTGCTACTGTTCTTTCAAGTATTTTTGAAATGAATGGAATTCGACCGAAATTCGAAGTTGACCGAAAAGGCTGGTTTAAGTCCATTATACTTTTTTTTTTATAATTATTTTTTCCGGGTTTTCACCTTTAATGGACAGGACAGTATAGAGTATTGACGGGAAAGCATGGGGAGCAGAGAGGGGAAGGATCGGCATAGGACCACGAGGCGGGATCGAACTCGGGTCGCTGTGAGCTCGGGTCGCTGTGAGTGCATGTGCCGACGCACTAACCACTACAGCCAACAAGTCATTTATACATTACAGAATAAATTGGCACAACTTTAGACACTGAAGCTTAATAAACTCAAAATTTCTTTGCAGCCGGTTGCTTTAAAATTTTAAGTTAAATCAACTTTTTATTTTTTGAAGATATGGAGAAATCAAAATTTAAAGTCTCCTCAACTTAATTTTTTTACTTTTATTGAAGAGACGGTTCCAAACATGCAGTTAAATCATTTTTATGAGTAAATTCAACTCTGAGCTCAAAAATATGTCCACATAACTTACAATTTTAAACTGAGTTAACCATTTGTAAGTTGGATTTTTTTACAGTTTATGAGCCTTTAGCTTGTTACGCAAACAAGAACTGGCTGTTTTCAAGGTTCCTACTCCCAGTGCTGACACTTACAAATTTACAGCATTGTGTGGTCAGCGCTGGTGGCTGAAAGCTTAGAAACGTGCTGTGCAGTATCACCCTGATGACTGCTCAGTTGAAACCCCCGGTTAATTACTCTCCAGTCCTTTCCTGTTTCGCAAGAAAAATGGGCCAAGTTTCCACACTTAGGTTCCTCTTGTTTGAAGTGGACCCCACTCCAGTTCTCCTTTTCTGCAGCTCATCCACATTCAAGCACAGCCTGGTCTCTTCAACAACACAGACCCTTCCTATTGTTTCCCCGCGGGCACCTTTGACCACATTGTGAGGGTCTACAAAGGACGCACACTGGAATGCACCCACACCAGGGCTTCAACTTAGCAGGGGAAAGCGTTTGTTTAATTGCCTGTAATTATCTTCAGATTGGAAAGGGGTGAGGGAACACTTTGTGTGTGTGCTTCGCATTCAAGAGCCCGTTGAGCAAATCTGAGATTCATAGGAGATGCGTAGCTAAACCAACACAGAGCTGTGGCATCAAGCCATCGGGAAACCAAACTGGAATGCCTGTTGTTGTCCTCTTCGTGGCCGTGGATGCGTGCCAGGGCAAATTCCCAATTTTCATTTTCTTCATGTCTGTCTGTGGCTTCGAACCGAGCAGTAAGTGGCGTTCAGATTTTCATGGGCTTTGATAGATGTATAACAAACAAATTGTTGGGACTTAGGTCCATGTGAAAGGCATCAACGAAAACCAAAGGCGTAGATCATCCATGGTTCACGCTGCTGAAATGCCCGCACCATGAAAAGATTACGATCTAAGACACCGACGCATACTTGCTCTCTCCAGCATGGCCGAGACCCTTTCATGACAGATGGAATAAGCACAATCGAGCCTTGAGATGGGCGTATTGGCTCGCCTCCGTCTACACAATCCATCCAAACGCCGTCCATCATCATCAAACGCGTATTAATAGACAAGACACAGCGATTGGATGCAGCGGTGGTGATGGATTAGTCCAACAGCCACGCTCGGGGGTGCATTTCCAGAGTCTCCACCAGCAGACGCCATCACAGACAGATGAAAGCATTGGCCTGGTCTGACCCTGCGATCCTCCGTCTGGGATGAGCACGGCTCTGGCATATGCAACCCAAGTCTGATTGAATGATTGAATGAAAATTGCTCCTCTAAACAAGGTCACCCCTCTCGCTCAGGCTGTTCAGACCCCGTTAAAAAGCAAGAAGACACATACACAAAGTAATTCAGTTTGATGGAAGTCCCTCTTCTTTTGCTCTTAACACCAATGTCACATTTGTATGATGCCTGGCATCAGAAAGAGATCAGGGTTGTTGACGTGACATTGCATTTTCACTAAAACACATGACAGAAAATGAATTGAACTAGTATTGCCGTCATTTAAAATGCAGTTCATGGTTAAACAGTTACTGTCTTTCATTGACCTTCTCTATGGTGTGACTGTCTAGACCCAGCTAACAGGGAATGTTCCCAGAACCTTTACTAATGTTCTTTAAAAGTTGTAGAAATGTTAGCACGGAACGTTACCAATAAAACGGTTTTAGAATGTTCTCATAACGTTATTAACGTTCTTGAAACATTGTTAAAAACGTTGTTAGAACGTTCTTGGAACGTCTTCAGGACGTTATTTGTACTTAATGAACGTTATCATAATGTTGATGAAAAACGTTCTTATAACAAAGTTCTTGGAATTTTCTTCAGGACATTATTTATACTTGATGAACGTTTTCACGATGTTCATAAAAAACGTTCTTGTAACAAAGTTCTTGGTTTTGAAAACGTTGTAAGGACGTTATGCTGACCATAAAAAAAACGTTCTAGCAACATTAAGCAAACTGGACATTTCAACATTCTCGGAACGTTACAGATAACGTTATGAGAACGTTCTCACAACCTAAATTTGTTAGCTGGGAAGTAGGGGTGGGCAAACTCTATCCTTGAGGGCCGGTGTCCTGCACAGTTTAGCTCCAAGTCTAATTAAACACCAGTGATCTTGAAGACACTTCCTGCGTCTAATTCCCATACTATCCTTCCTAAATAGCAGACACACTCTGTCAGTGTAAACTAGATTAAAGACACATCTCTCTGCATTAGCATACACATAAAACACAAATGCTTTGAAATCCAAATCCTCTAAAGGATTGTTAGTCTGCATTATTTAGGGCAACCGGAGCCGGGAACACTTCCCAAAAGACATTTTAATTTTAACGGCATCTGCGCTTGTCTTAGTCTGTTTTTTATTATTCCCGAGGTTTCCATAATCTTTGACCAGGCCGTATCCTGAGCAGCTGCTGTGGTGGTCATGGAGGAGTGGAGAGCATGAGACCGATCCCTGTAAGACTGTAAGAGTCCTCGCATTGTTCCCGAAGGGCCAACCTGTTCACCAGCCGGTGACCCACCTGCTGTTTCTCCGTGACGGACGTCCAGCGTTCTCCAGCGCCTAGACTGCAGCTCTGCACAAGACATCTGGCCATAGGAGAAGTGGTCATGCCCAACTGAGCCTGGTTTCTCTCCAGGTTTTTTAATCCTTCACTTTGGTCAATTGGTAAAGTTTGTTCCTCCGCTGTCGCCACTGGCTTGCACGGTTCGGGACCAGCCACAGCCATATCACCAGCCACAGCCATATCACCCCTGCAGCCCAAGAGCGGTTACTCACTGAAGCTAAGCAGGGCTGAGCCTGGTCAGTACCTGGATGGGAGACCACATGGGAAAACTAGGTTGCTGTCGGAAGTGGTGTTAGTGAGGCCAGCAGGGGGCGCTCAACCTGCGGTCTATGTGAGTCCTAATGCCCCAGTAAAAGTGAAGGGGACACTGTACTGTCAGTGGGCGCCGTCTTTCGGATGAGACGTTAAACCGAGGTCCTGACTCTCTGTGGTCATTAAAAAAATCCCATGGCACTTCTCGTAAAGAGTAGGGGTGTAACCCCGGTGTCCTGGCCAAAGTCCCTCAATCGGCCCTTACGATCATGGCCTTCCAATCATCCCCATCCTCCGAATTGGCTCTATCACTGTCTCTCCACTACACCAATAGCTGGTGTGCGGTGAGCGCACTGGCGCCGTTGTCCTGTGGCTGCCGTCGCATCATCCAAGTGGATGCTGCACACTGGGGGTGGTGTGGAGAGAACCCCCTCATGATTGTGAAGCGCTTTGGGTGTATGGCCATACACAATAAATGCGCTATATAAATACACATTACATTACATTACATTACATTACATTACCTGTAGAGTTGTGCATTGATGGATTACTCTTCAGTGTTTGGACTCTCAGCAGTGATTATTAAACCACACTGAATTAAATTAAACTGAACTCCAACACTGAAAACTGGATTGACCCTGTTTACATTTTTTTAATGCATGTAAAGTTGCTTTGACACATTCTACACTGTAAAAGCGCTACACAAATAAAGAGGTATTGAATTGAATTGAATATTTGAAAGTAGAATTAGTATGTCCCAAATTGTAGTATGTCAAAGGTTCCCGGATGGTTTACTATTTCCGGTCAGCATTTTAAGTGTAGAAGCGTCCAAACTCTAACTGCTGATATTACCCACAGTGCATTGTGCGTTGGACGTGAATTCGCTTAGAACGACAAACGGAGGTGAAAGTGTAAATAAACAACAAACATGATGGACGCGTGAGATCAACCGTCAAGCAGAGAGGCTTTGGTAAAGATGTTTGTATGACTGTTAGTGAATATCTAGTCCACTGGAGAATATTTGAATTTGGCCATAATAAAAGAGGATGTTTCTGTAGAATGAGCCGAAGATAGATATATAGACAAATATTGTTATTGTTTATCTATTCAAAAATTGTGTTTTAAACACAGTGCCAAATATCTTAATTCAGAATCAGAAAGAGCTTTATTGGCTGTTTTACTGACTATATGTCAACTATCCACCTGTATGGCAATTGGAGAAGCGGTACATCCTTTACTCATCTCTCAACATAGAAGTGCTGATGTAGCCATGTCGCCACTGACTCGCATGGTTCGGGACTTGTAGAGCTGCGCATTGATGGATTACTCTTCAGTGTTTTGACTCTCAGTAGTGAATATTAAACCACACTGAACTGAACTCCAACACTGAACACTGGACTGACACTGTTTCAGTTTACTATAACCTTCTATGTGAAGCTGCTTTGACACAATCTACATTGTAAAAGCGCTAGAGAAATAAAGGTGAATTGAATTGAATAAACACATGCAGTAAAGCACACTGTGAGAAAAGGACACAACAGTCTGTCTCGTCTATATGAGTAATGACCAAGCCTGGGTGGCCTTGGGATCTACTCGAGCTAATCGATACTTCATAATGTTAACAAGTGTACCCCCTCTTCATATTCCCAGGAGAAATTGAATGAATTTGTCCCTTTATCACCCCTGTGTGGCAGTTGATGTAACCAATCCCATCGGGAAATGTGATTTCACCCGTACACAAAAATGTTGGGTTCCACACCATTCCTGCATGCCGTGCCAACACAAATCGAATAAATTACCGTGATCGTTTTTACAAGTGTAAGTGGATTGAACATAAAACAATACAACAATCTATGTTGAACATCCCAATCAGTCAAATTTGTAGCATTTATTAGCAATGTGTTTCTATAATACACTACTACAGTATGTTTCAAAAACACTATAGAGTATTTAGGATAAACTACTATGTGAAGTTTATTCATAAACAAATTTCGAGAGGATCACGTGCTTATGATTGTTCACAGCTGTTACAGCTTCAGCTAATGACTGATTATCCAATCGTATGATTCCTAACTCTCTATAAATAACCAAAGCTTTCTTATCTCAACATCTTCGTCTTGAAGAACCACCCCACCCGTCCACTTCTACTTTCCCTCCTTTCAGATGGGCGACACGGTGGCCCAGTGACTAGCACTGTGGCCTCACAGCAAGAATGCCTCTGGTTAAGTCCCTACTAAATCAGGTGGCATTTCTGTGCGGAGTTTTCGCTTGTTCTCCCCGTGCTCGCGTGGGTTTTCCCCGGGCTCTCCGGTTTCCTTCCACGGTCCAAATAACAAGCACTAAGTTACTTGAAAGCACAATTGATATTATAGCCAAGCTCTTAACGAATACACCTCTCCTCAGTTCACCACTAGCTGGAAATAAGCCGAGGGGGAGTTCATCGAGATCTACCTGAGCTCAGACTCCCCTCTCGCCCTGCAAACGGAAGGAAGCCCCGGGCTCGAGGATCTTATGAACTCAGGGCTCT
Source organism: Danio albolineatus (assembly GCA_903798035.1). Classification (NCBI taxonomy): domain Eukaryota; kingdom Metazoa; phylum Chordata; class Actinopteri; order Cypriniformes; family Danionidae; genus Danio; species Danio albolineatus. The sequence goes on along the minus strand of CAIGQQ010030790.1, from coordinate 1,361,489 downwards.
CTCCCGGGACAGCATGCCAAACAAGCTTTATTATCAATCATCAGCTAAGTGTGAACTCTTGAAAGTATTTTAATGAGGGTTGTTATTCTTTCTGAAGATACGGTGTATAAATGACTTTAAGCTGAATCAAACAAGTCATTTACAATTACAAAATATAAGTAATTTTAACCTGCATTGCATAACATGGACTTGAAATCATTGGAATCATTATATTCAAACGAATCTTAATATTTTTGAGTTAAAAAGTAACAAAAAGACGAATTTTGTCAGCTTGAAGTGCGAGTTGAAATGACTTGTAAATTTATTTAACTTAAATGGACGGACCACAGTGTGTTTTTAAAAGCTCTGTTGTGTTTATAAGATGCAAAGCAATGTGTCCTCATGCTTCACTTGTAGAAAATCAAATTACTTTTTCATATATCTGACTTTGATCACATACAGCTTCTCGGCTAATATGAAAACGACTGTCATAAACTCAGGGCTCCTGGTAATACCCAGAACAGCAAAGTCAAGTAAAGGAGGTCGAGCCTTCTCATTTATGGCTCCTAAACTCTGGAATAGCCTTCCTGATAATGTCCGAGGCTCAGACTCACTCTCACAGTTCAACACTAGATTAAAGACCTATCTCTTTAGTAAAGCACACACTCAATACATCACATAGCGGTATGATGCATGAATGTGCTCCACGCATCTCATTTATATACACTATGAACTGCAGCTACGCTAATTATTCTCTTTATTCTCTATCTCCACCTGGGGATACTCATCCCGAGGCCCCTAGAGACTATGCAGCGCCACTGATGCGATTCAAGACCCGCAAGAGACGATTCCAAGGTTCCATAATCCTGGACCAGGCTGTATCCTGAGAAGCTCCTTGGTGCTTGGCGGAGTAGCAAGCAAGAGACGGATTTCTGTGACCCTCCAAGGACAGACGAGCCTCGAGTTCTCCAGCCTCCGGCGCCTAGACTGCAGCTAGAGCTGCGCACCGATGGATTACTCTTCAGTGTTTGAACTCTAAGTAGTGAATATTAAACAACACTGAACTGAACTAACCTCAAACACTAATAACTGGACTGACACTGTTTCAATTTACTATAACCTTCTATGTGAAGCTGCTTTGACACAATTTACATTGTAAAAGCGCTATACAAATAAAGGTGAATTGAATTGAATTGAAAAAAAAAAACAATGCCGTTAGCATCTCGAAAACAACCCCAAAATGCTTTAGTAGTTTAACTTTTAATAGGTTTTCTCTATTAAGAGATCATTTTGAACACATTTTGATTCATCTCCAGATGAATCTGATATAATGACAAGAAAAGAAACACACACACACACACACACACACACACACACACACACAATTAAGGAGCAGTGCCTC
>CAIGQQ010030790.1:1317067-1331617 GCA_903798035.1 Danio albolineatus | reverse complement strand
TAACAGAGTTGACTAATAGGGTCGACAATAACAGTATCAGAGTTGACAAACAGGGTCGACAGTAACAGAGTTGACTAACAGGGTCAACAGTAACAGTCGACAGTAACAGAGTTGACTAACAGGGTCAACAGTAACAGAGTTGACTAACAGGGTCGACAGTAACAGAGTTGACTAACAGGGTCAACAGTAACAGGGTTGCGAAGTAACGAATGAGAGAAGAATAACGAAACGCCTCAATGCCTTCACCCGTTTCCGTTGTTCTGTGTTTTTATTACTGATAAACCGAGTTGACCAGAATGTAGTAACAGACATTACATACGTTGTTTTGTTTTGTTTTTTCGAAATTACACAATACAGAAAATAGATGTTTTATGCAGGTGTTTCTATAACTTACTAGAGTAAACATACATACACAAAAATGAAAATGATACTCAAGTACGTAATGATTACTGAAGTTGAACGTATGATTCAGGAGGCCAAAAATAGGTGTAGTGAGAAGCCTTAAAGTTAATATTTCTAAGAAAAGTGTGCCCAGGATATAGGTCCAGTTAAATGGCACAGGCAGAAGTGCTGTTTTCCTGAACTTCACTGCCCAAGCTTGATGGTAAATGTGATATTGATTTTATTTGACAGTCCATCAAACTGTGATAGATCAGACAGAGCAAAATAGGCTATGAATAATCTTTCATCAGGTTTTTTTCTGCTCTTGTGTTGCCATCTAACATACGCTAGCAAAATGATTTAGAAGCACCAATGAACTTCAGAAATATACATTTATTTCATGCAGACCTTTGTTATATTATTTAGGTTTGCTAATAGGAACGCTGAATGATCTTGAAGAGCTTTTTACTGCAGTGATTGATGAATGCAGAAAGAAAATGGCCGATGAATGCACAAAATATTTTGAGAATCGAGTAAACAGTTCTGAATAAACTCCGATGCTAAACCAACTTTGTCCACATATTAGCTGAGCTAATGTTTTACTCTGTGTCTTTTGTAATTCTTCAAAACCAAAAGAGGTTTTCACTGCACAGGAGGCAAGTAAATCTGCACCTTAATTCAATATTCTAGTCAATTTTTCATCCCAAATGACAGCAAAACAAATTGACAGCCTGACGTTTCATGCTATTTTCCACCAAAATTGGCTATAAATTGTATGCTGCCCACCACTATTGAGCTCTAAACATCCATCAAACCAGTCCAGCAGAGAACATCTCTTTATAAATAGGCTGTAATGTCTGTTTACGAGTGTCTGAATGACGGGAATTAATTTGGCGAGTGGCGAGGGACCATCTAAAGACAGAGCGTCTGAAGCAGCACCTGTTTGTGTTGGCCAGGTTGAACAAACTCAAGCTGGCTTTCCAGACGCTCTCGCCAGGTAACGGTGGGACGCAGAAATACTCAATCCCCCGGCAGCGCTGGAAAAACGCAGGCCAAAACCAACGGCGTCTCCCTCCAAACGCCACCGGAAGAGCGGCATTAGAGACTCCTGCTAATAGATGTGACATGTGTTTCTGAAACACGCTTAACTTCAGAGCATCTCGACACTCATGTTTTCCACACAGCCGACTGACAGATTGCTCATTATTAGGGGTTTTGGGTTTATCCTCTAATTAAGGCTTGAAACCTGCTAAAAGTCTATTTTTGGATTACAGGTACAGTTGGATCTAGGGAATCATTAGTTTTTAAAACTTGATGTTTTCCAGCTATTTTTATACGTAATTTATTGGTTGAAGTGACAATCAAGATTATATATATAATCTGAGGAAAATCGCTATTAACAGTTTCAGAATAAATAAAATGCCTTGTTGATGCCGAAGGTCAGAGGAGAATGGCCAGACTGGTTCCAGCTGATAGAAAGGCAACAGTAACTCAAATAAGCACTCGTTACAACCGAGGTCTGCAGAAGAGCATCTCTGAACGCACAACACGGCCAACCTTGAGGCGGATGGGCTACAGCAGCAGAAGAGCACACCGGGTGCCGCTCCTGTCAGCTAAGAACAGGAAACTGAGGCTACAATTCACACAGGCTCACCAACACTGGACAGTAGAAGATTGGAGAAACGTCGCCTGGTCTGATGAGGCTCCATTTCTGCTCCACATTCGGATGCTCGGGGCAGAATTTGGCCTCAACAACATGAAAGTATGGATCATCCTGCCTTGTATCAGCGGTACAGGCTGGTGGTGGTGGGAAATTGGCATCATGGATGTGCAGCCGACAAATCTGCAGCAACTGTGTGATGCTATAATGTCAATATGGAGCAAAATGTTGAGAGTTTTATAACAACCCTCTTTACCCACGCTATAGTGCACTAGCGATGCCCTTGGTTCAAAATAATGAGAATCTTTCCATCTCAGAAATATAACGCCCTGCCTTCTTCATTTTTGTCTGTTCCTGTTCCTCTCATTTTAATTCAGCAATTTATTTTTTGAAAGCGAATAAACTAAACTTAAAAGTAACTCGCATTAAATTTGTAAAAAGTAACTTAAATATTGCTATTTTGAAAAGTAATGCGTTACTTTACTTGTTACTTGTGACGCTTTGCGCCGGATAGCCAGTGGAAAAAAGGAGCTTCAAAGACGAAAATATCATTTCAGACTCAAACCTTTATAGTCAGCCTCCTTCAGCGTCACAAGAATTTCAGTTCAAAACACAAAATAAAAGTAAACAATATGTAAAAGGGAGGGGAAGAGCAGCGTACACACTCGTTTCTCCCGCTCCTCACATACGCAGACTGACTCCCGCAGCGCACACACTTAGGAGTTGGGGTGCAGCTCTTAAAGGGCAACACACATACATAATGTGGTACATACACATAGTAGCGGACGTTACATACTTAGAAAAGTAATATTATAATGTAAGTCGTGTTACTTGTAATGCGTTACCCCCTAACACTGGATTTTGCCATGCAAATTACGGGAATTTTCTGAGAGTAATAACAAATTGGGTTTGTTTTAGGGTTGAGGTTGGGTACCACGTTTGTAGTTTAAAATCCTACGACTATTGTACGACTGAAATTGTACGAATTCATACGGATTAGCCACTTAACCTGTTAGCCAGCACTCGCTTTTGGGGATTTACACCTACCTAACAGATCTCCAGATGAAATGGTGACCTATATAAATAACCATACATAATTTAACACTATTGTGTCGGTGGACTAAATGCGTCCGATCGGATGTTGTTCTGAGGATTCTTACTTAGTGAGACGTATAGAAATGCTTGTTATGACAATGACATGTACTCCATATCTAATAAGTGCTTTCTGGACAACTTGCGCAAATTTAGCAAATGCATTCTTTATAAGCTTCCCATTGAATAACTAACTAACTGCAATGACTGCTTGAGGGTTGTAGCTTTAGACCAGAGGTGGGCGAACTTTTTAGACCAGAGGGCCACATGAGGTTTTGCAAACCAAGTGAAGGGCCGCATGTCAAATCCTTCAAAAAATAACTTTATTTATAGCGGCAGTATGCATGGAACATGTAATATCAGACAGAAACATGTCACATTAACAATTAATAGTTATTATTGAGTCAAATTTACAAGTCACACTAGACTCTTAAAAAGAGCACTGCTTCATAAATGTCTTTTGCTGGGCTTTAAAGTTTGTGGCCTTGAGTTTTGTAGCCTTGTTTGCCTTTTCAGCAGATGACTGCTTGACAGCATAATTAGAATGTTTGCTTGAGAAATGTCGACTAATTCCGAGTTCAGACTGTATGATTTTCAAAGTAGTGGTGTCACAGATGTGTTCACACTGCATGACTATCTGGGCTAGTGTTCTGTCGCTGCTGTGTTTACACTGCAAGATGGATCGGCAACAGGGAGTTTCACACTGCATGACTTCACAATAGGAAGAATCGCAGACAACTTTGTCCAAACTACGTCTCACACCCAAACACACGTCGTATATCTTTTGTTATTACCGACGTTATGGACGCCATGTGCTCCAGACCAAAGAAGGAAAGGATCATCTAGATTGTTAGCAGCAAGTCCAAAAGCCAGGGTCTGTCATGGTATGGGGTTGTGTCAGCGCCCTTGGCAAATGTAAATTGCTCTTCTGTGATGGCACCATAAGTACTTTTGGAGTACAATACACTCTAAAAAAAAAGGTGCTAAATAGCACCAAAAACTGGTTCTTTGGTCGTAACGAGGGGGGAACCTTTTTTGGTGCTATACAGCACCTTAAAAAAATAGGTGCTATACAGTACTTTTGTCAAATGGTGCTATATAGCACCTATATTTTAAGGTGCTCTTAATGTTACTTTACCCTTTCCGCAAATAAAACCGGCATAAGAGTTATGAGAATTAGCTATAAGAACAAGTGCTTACCAGTAGTAGTGGTGCTATATAGCACTTTAACCCCCCCAAAGAACACTGAAAAACCTTTATGGTGCTTTAAAGGTTCTTTACACAGTAAAAGTGCTAAATAGCACCTCAAATACCGTAAAGAACTACTTTGAACCACTGAAGAACCACTGAACAACCTTTTTTTTTAAGAGTGTATGCTTGTTTCCAGGAACGCCCATGCATATTTCAACAAGACAATGCACATATACATGCTGGACTTATTACAATGTTATCCCAACCTTTTCCCAAATCTGTTCAATAGATGTTTTCTTCAAATGCACCAAAATATATGATCTCTATTCACTGAGAAATTGATAAGAATATCCATTTTATAAATCAATAAAGCACACAAATAAACCTAAACTAATATTGTTGACAGCGTAAAGTCATTTACTGTACATGGGGGAAGCATCGCGTCAGCTTTCTGCACATCGATTCAGTGTGAAAAACTCTATTTTGACATGTTGCTCTTTGCTATGGAGTGTTGAAATGTGAAGCTCTCGGGCTCAAGTGAAATTGCTCTGTTTGGACACATTTGACGACATTTTCTGGATCCCGTTTGGTAAGTTGGTACTTTCCATCCTAAACTGTCACTTTTCCTCTACAGGGCAGAATTATCCCCGCGCTTACACTCCAGCTCCTGATGTCTGGCTGAAAATAGAGCTTAATATCAGAGGACGAGCTGCAGAGATGCGCCATCGACATGTAGGACGAGAGCAGAGTTATAAACGCGCATGGAGTCATTAACCGGAGCTCAGGGCTGAGGGCGTTAAAAACAGAAATAAAGCATGAGCTCAGATTGAGGAAATAACAGTCATGAGCTCAAGTCTTCAGGATGGAAGTGTGTTTTCTGTAGGGTCGCTTTGGAGGTCACGAATAAACCTGATGTCAGGCTGTCATGTGTAAAGATGAAGAGAAATCAACCATACGGAGAAGAGTGACAGAAAGAAACTTTAAAAGAGTGATTGACCTACACTTTGGTGCCGGTTTAGTGTTAAACCAGCCAAATCGCAGGAGAAAATTGATTTTATGTATGAAAAGTGGCTAATTCTTATAAATTCATACTAATTAATTTGTGTGAAAAATGTACGATTTGTAAAAGTTGCACCCTCAAACCCCACTCCTAACCATTTCTGCCAACATTTTTCCCGGGAGTCTCCCATATTTCCAGCCTGATCTCACAAGGAAATGTAACTTTTCGGCGTTTTGTCAACCTCTTAGCCAGGTTCAAGACGTGGACGCACTGGGGCGCTGTTTTCCCACATGGCAGTGTTTGCGAACAGATTACACCAAAAGGAACACAAGTAATCTTGACAAACTATACATCAGTCTAAAGCAGAAGTGGGCAAACTATGGAACTATTTTATGTATGAAACGTGGCTAATTCTTATAAATTCATACCAATTAATTTGTGTGAAAAATGTTCAATTATTAAACGTTGCACCCTCAAACCCACTCCTAACCATTTCTGCCAACACTCCCATTTTTCCTGGAAGTCTCCCATATTTCCAGCCTGATCTCGCAAGGAAATGTTTTGTCAACCTCTTCGCTAGGTTCAAGATGTGGATGCACTGGAGCGCTGTTTTTCCACATGGCAGTGTTTGCGAATAGATTACAGCAAAAGGAACACAAGTAATCTTGATAAACTATACATCAGTCTAAAGCAGAGGTGGGCAAACTATGGCCTGCGGGCCATATGCAGCCCGCTGAACACTTTCCCCTAGTTTTTAAAATGCTGCTTCTTAGTAAAAAAATCTAATAAATGAGGTAATGCGAACCAAACGAATGCTCGTTTTACAAAACAAAGTGCAGTCGGGCCGTGATACAGTGAAACAGAATACACTTTGTATTAAACGCAGGTGTACGTGAAACAATGTCGTGTTCAGTGGAAACAATCACATCTCTTTCTCTCTCTCGGGTGTCTGCGATGCAAGCCAAAGGTTTAATAATCAGGAAGGGAGAGATTATTAGAGGAGTGTTTTTAATTTGACATGAGAAAAGACAGAACACGCTCGCATTGATGCTGCTTTTTCTGTCCTGGAGATATTTTCTGGAGTGCTGCAGCTGTATTTCATAAGTCCATGAACTCTTTGTGCATTGCATTATGACAGAGTGAATGTATTTGGCGTGACTGCAATACTTGGCTTTAGATTGGATGTTTTAAACAAAAGAATAAATGAAATAACTGATCTATGCTGTTTTTTATTTTACTTAGAGGTTTTGTCGTGTTTTTAGTCCAAATATTTAACGATTCTTAAATCAAGAAACATTTTCAGGACACGTAAAAATAAATATTTTCTTCTTTTCTGATATTTTAGATCAAAATGAATTGAATTTTTCAGTAAAAGAAGCTAAATAATCTATCAAAGGGGTAAGTAAAATCATCTTGCCTGGTCAGTACCTGGATGGGAGACCACATGGAAGAGCTAGGTTGCCACCAGCAGTGGTGCTCAACCTGCGGTCTGTGTGGGTCCTAACGCCCCAGTATAGTGAATGGGACTCTATAGTGCTCAGTGAGCGCCGTCTTTTGGATGAGATGTTAAACCGTGGATGCTGAACACTGGTGGCGGATGAGGAGATTCCCCCCAAAATGTAAGGAATTATTTAAATGTAAGGAATTATTATTATTTTGACTCTAATTATTATTTTGTGCATCCCATTGGCAGATTATTTTAGATTAGAAACAAGACAAATAAATAAGTAAAAAATGTGTATGTTATTTAAATTATCTGTATGTTATAAGTAAAAATGTGTATGTAAGTTATTTATAGAAGAGTTTTATTTAAATTATAAAGTAGATAAAGTTATAAATAAATAGAGTATATATATTTTTTTAAATTGTTTTTTTTAACAAAAAAAAAGTTGAACAAAATGTATCCTTAAAAATTCACTTTTGAAAAAAAAGTATCTGATTAAAAATGGACTTTTACAGTATTTCTGTGCACATTTTGTAAACATCCGTTGTTTTTACATATTTAGACTAGAAACAAGACAAAAACTCTAAGTTAAAGTGTAAAAGTTATAAATTAGATTTATATAAGATATTTATTCATATAGTTTTAGTTTATAAAGTAGACTTCTTTTTTAAATTCTACACGGAAATAACAAAACAAGTTCCTGCTAATTAGCTAATGATTCAATTAATATGTGATAAGGACATCTAGAAAATAATGTTTAACAAATGTATCCTGCTTTAAAACATTTTTATTTGAAAAAATTACAAATAAAAAAAAAAGACTTCCTACAGTATTTCTGCAAATATTTGTAGTTTTTCTATATTTGGTCATGAAGCAAGACAAACAATCTAAGTTTAAAAATAAAGGTGTATAGTCATAAATTCAATTTATAAAAGAGATCTATTTAGTTTCTAAATTTGATAAAATATATACAGTAGAGCTTTATTGTTTGTTTGTTTGTTTTTACAAATTTCTGCTAAAGTTTATCAAAACATATCCTTGAAATTTCTAGATAGAATACAATGCTTCCAACAGTATTTACATAAAAATGTTGTAAGCATTTAAAGTTTTTAGATATTTGGACTAGAAACAACTAAATAAATTTAGAAAAAACTTATAAATAAAGAAAGAAAAAAAGAAAGAAAGAAAGAAAGAAAGAAAGGAAGAAAGGAAGAAATGTATAAGTTAAGGCTGTGCAATTAATTTAAAAGTAATCAAAACCGGCATTCAGAACCTATAATCGGTCTAATTTTTTCAGGTCAATATTTTTATTTGCTTTCTCCACAATGTGTAGAGTCACATGACCCCACTCTGTTTATACTTGTTTATACTTCTGCTTCGAGCGCACACATATGGTCGAGCACAGCCTTCATGCAGTCGTATACCCCTGTCCGTAGCTGATGCCAACCCTGAACTTATTTAATCAAAAGTATTATTTTGAATGCAGACTTTATTCAGAAATGTCTTACTTGTGCTATGTGAGAATATTTACTGTACAAAACTTGTCAGTAAACTATGAGGGTTAAATAAATGAATAAAATAATCATAATCAAGTTAAAATGTTCGATTAATTAAGATTATAATTTTAGGCCAAATCGCCCAGCGATAAGAGATTATAAAAGACTTACTTAAGTTTATATATATATATAAAATTATGTGCACAAATTACAAAGCAAAATCCCTGCTAATTAGGAACAAGGACACCTTGAAAATAAAGTTTAACACAATCTATCCTACTGTAAGATTTTCCTTTTTAAAAATGTACAGAAATTACTTACAGTATTTCTGTAAACATGCACCATTATCAGGCCTTCGGTCTCTGAGAAACGTGTTTTACTGGAGTATATTATCGTATGAATGGGGCTGCGGTGTGAAAGGTCAACTCGAGGAGGAAACCCGCTCAGCTTTGTGGCATTTCGGGGGTAAAGTGAGTAAGTCGGGGGGGAAAGAGAAGAATTGAGAGGCAGCAGACTGGTTTTTCAGCAGGTTGACAGGCCTCATTGCTCCACTAACAGGCCTGTTTTGACAGCTGTCAGATGGTCCGTATTACCATTACACTGCTGCGCTCTTGGGACTCTCCATCGCGGTCCACAACAGCTCTGGAGAGGCTGCAGAAAAATAAAGAAAACTGGCACGCTCGAGGAGCCAAAACACAAGCCCCAGATTCCTCCTTTCTCTGCATTACGGCTTTGGGGTTTGTGTGAATCGGCAGTGTGCTATTTGGCTTAACATGCGCCTCTGCTGTTGAGGAAAGCAGCGGATCTTATGGAAAAGCAATGACCAGCACTGCATATCTGCTGATTTGACATTCAAAGCTTTACCTGGAATATTTCAGAAACCAGAATAGATCAATCATGACTTTGCCTGACAGACTTGTTGATTGGTTTGATGTCTGAAAAGTAAAGTTAAAGCAGTTTTTGTCATACATTTGAGATTTTGGGATTTTTGACTTTGCATAAAGTGTTTTTTTTACAGTCTGATGTAAAGAAAAACATCCAAAATACACTTTAAAGTATTGCTTTTGGTTTGGTTTCTCAATTTGAGTCTGTAGATTCCAATTTTAACCCTTTTGTTTAAAGACTCCAATGTTTTCCCCTATTTATTTATGCTTTTGGATTACATTATGGGAGCTTAATCTTTCATCCAACAACTGTTAACCTTGAAAATTTAGAAAAAGTGACTTTTATTAACATTTTTAATAGTTTAAAGTGATATATTGTCTGTGTTGGTGCTGTATATTACTGTATAAAACCCTGCAATAAGCTGCCAATACATGTTCTGTTATTTTACAGACTTATTTCTCTATATGTTATGCCTTTTACATTATTTCTAACTACTAAAAGTCACTTGGTTAAACTGTAGAGTTGAAATTTCATCATCAAAAGTTGACAGAGCAGAGATCAATGTCCCATAATACAATCCACAACCATAAATAAACGGAAAACACACGTGAATCACAAAATACGGACACATATTTATTTACAATGCACTTAAGGAGCTCCTTAATAAACAAAACTATTTTTTTTCCATATATCTATTCTAAAGGTTTTACTTTTACATTTGTTCATAAATAATGTGCATAATTATACACAATTTTATAATACTAAATAAACGTTTAGACTATTTTCTGCATTGTGCAGTAATAAAAAGAGATCATCCCAAATCATTTCTAGGAATCTTTGACTTGAATATGTCAACAAAACAAAACTAACTTTTTGAACCTGACTTAATCCAGTATTCTGATTTTTGTGGAAAAAATGTATCTAGATTGGTGGATATTTAATTAGATAATGTCTCATTTTCATTTCAGAACATCACAAGACATTTTCTCAGAAAAATAATTCCAGAAATTTCATTTTGTATGATATTGGCATCAAACTCAAACATATACTCTGGAGATAATAATAAAATGTTTAGTGTGGTGCAATTTTTTTTACATTACTTGAGCATCTATAACTTTTTTTAGTTTTAGCATTATAAACTCTAGATGGTGAATAATAAAGCCCAGAGTGTCTTCTTTCCAAAGATACAAAAACTATGAATGTAGACCAAATTATTCAGCAACTTTTAATGTTTGAGTTTGGGAATGTCAGTTTTGAGTAAACGCCTCTGACTGTGAGGGAAAGGACACCGATATAGTCTCAAAAAACCTTTTACAGAAATCTCATTTTGCATGCTATCTTCATCAAATTTTAAATATAAACTCATGAGACACTTGGCTTTCAAGTCATTTTCTTTTCTTGGACATTACATTAATGTTTGCATATGGAAAAACAAATATTGAACACAATACTTTTTTTTCTAATAACTTCACAATGTATAACTTTTTATATTTTTGAGCATGACACTTCCCCTTTTACCACAGTAAACCTCAAAGTGTCTTCTTTCTAATGATACCTACAGTAATCTGTGTTTGTAGCTAACTGGAGTCAGGAACTATTACTATTTAAACTTAGAAAGGTGTAAATCCCCAAAATTGAGTGCTGGCTAGCAGGTTTAAACAACATTTATATATATGATTTTTCAAAAGTACAATGATAACAGTTATCTTAATAGACTTTAGGATGCAAATTTAGAATAATTTGCTTCAGTTAATATCTGTCTTGGTGGAAACCGTCATTGTAGGTCTGGCAAACTGTTCAACACGGCCTGTGATCTTCATTAAGTTCCCACTAAAAGTGAGAAAACGAAATAAACTTGTTTGACAGCTGTAGACGTGGGGGAAACCACATTTGACATTGGAAAACTTCTCAAGTGTTTATTCATAATATAAAGAGACTTTATAATCGCCTTCATTACAAGCCGATGCTGAAAGCAGGTCTGCTCTGTCAAAACGAAGACTTCTCCGATGATTGTTGCTGGCTGAAATGGTACAGTAAATTTATTTTGTCAAGACTAATATGTATTATTTGGTCATTTGGTCAAACTACTAATACAGTTTGGTGCCAAGTGACTGTAAACTATATTTAATGCCTGGAAACAAGGCTGAGAAACCCTATTGTATTGTCCTGCCGCGTGAATGCTTTTGGGATTTTCAATAGCTACTGTAGAAGAAAATGATTATTATTAGAAAGTCTGAGCACTTTGTTACAAACCCCTGATGTTTGTCTAGGGAACGTGGGGTTTGACATTTCTATAATTAAAATTCATTCATACCAACAGTGAATGAAGTGCAAAAGACAACCAAAGTAATACCAACGTTTGTGACTTTTTTTACGATACCCAAAGTGAACAAAAGCAACGAGTGAATCAAAAATAAAGAAAAAGAAAGTACGGCAAAAATATAGAATTTACAATATATACAACACAAAGACGGGTAAAAGAGCTGGCAGAAGGGACGTGGGCGGCGCTAAAGAAATGAAAAGAACAAAACCCAAACAATATCTAACTCCCCAGAAGCATCTGACTTACTAAATACATGAAAGAAAATAACAAACGCGAAGAGTCTTCCAAGTCTACCTGTCTATCCAAAAAGTACAAGGGGTGGTGCTCGCCCCTAACCTAATGTACTATACACAAGAGAGTAGACCTACGTGTTGCAAGATGTATGTCACGTGTTCGCTTCGTCCAAGCCTCGTAAACAAAGGGAATGAGAGATGGAATACTATGAATGATGGACGGATAACGTATACACAGAAACAGGCAACAGCGAAAGCACACAAGTCAGATGGGGTTTTCATTCTGCAACGCAACGCAATGAACGCAAACACAAGAGGAAAACAAAAAGGGTTAAACTCGGGTCTGGCGAGCGCTTTTATAACGGGTAGTCTTTGCTTATTGGACATGATGTCAGAGTGACGTAAAAGGAAATGACTGACGGATGAAGCGACCAATAGAATAGTTCTTTTCGACTTAGTCCTTTTATCAATCTGGGGTCGCCCCAGCGGAATGAACCGCCAACTTATCCAGCATTTGTTTCACACAGCGGATGCCTTTCCAGCTGCAACCCATCTCAGGGAAGCATCCAGACACACTCATACATTACGGACAATTTAGCTTACCCAATTCACCTGTACCACATATCTTTGGACTGTGGGGGAAACCGGAGCACCCGGAGGAAACCCACACCAACACGGGGAGAACATGCAAACTCCACACAGAAATGCCAACTGACATAGCCGAGGCTCGAACCAGCGACCTTCTTGCTGTGAGGCGACAGCACTACCTACTGCGCCACCGTGTCGCCTACAAAAACATACAAAACTAAAATATTTACATTTATATTTATATATAATTTGCATACATTAACATTAATAATAATAACAACAATAATATGACTCATTCCTAAATTGCCGAAGCATTTTTCACTCATTTTCATTAAACTATAATGATACACAACAAATGTACAATTTACAGTAATCTGAAATTATCATTGTAAAAACTTGTGACCGGGAACATTTGTTATTGGAACATTAATTGTTGTTCCAATTATTGTTAAACATTATAAATCAACAGAGGTAAAAAAATATAACTTAATTATGTCGTGATAATTAAAGTTGAATGTGATTCAGGAGTCAGAGATCGTGAAAAATAAGTATAGTGGGAGTCTTAAGTTAATACTATCAAGACAAAGTATCCCTAAATTTATTTGAGAAGCAAAGTTTGGAGAAACAAACCCACACTACGGGATATAAAATTGCAGGTTTAAGAAATGTAGCTTGAAAGCTCCTGGAGGAGTTACATGGAAGTCAAGGGGATTTGGGGGATTTCTGAACATTCGCTTCAGGAAAACCATAAGACCGATCAATTAGAAAGAAAAATAAAGCCCAGCATAAGTCAGAAAAGCCCGAATTACCAGGTTAACTTTAGGGGGTACACTCAACAAATAGTCCAAAGATTTGGTCAAAGGTTAGGCATCCTAAAAAACAATCCCAGAACCCAAAATAAATAACTAAGTGTTAGCTTTTGTCAGGCCGTCATAATGAGAAACATTTCTTTCTTTACATTGTGAAGTGGGTAAATCATGGTGGCTCAAATGAAAGCACCGAGCACTTTCCAGAGCAGAGTTACTGGAGCTCATAAGCAAACATTCAAAGCCTGCTGAGATAATTGGCTGTGTGAGATTACAGAGCACACACACACGCGGATGGATTAAGTGTGTGTGGCGGGGCTGTATGGTAAAAATTGTTCCATCAAAGTCAGGCTTTTCCTGTGTGATCAGTGGGGCATCAGAGTTGATCTCTCTTAATTGTTAAAGTCATTGTTCCGGAACTTCCTGTGCTCATTAGCGTCCACTTTTACATACTGGCGGACAGAAGGGTCACTTTTAGCAAGAGAGCAGAAGTATATTGCAAGCAGTCCTCCACATATATTTTATTTCAGTGCATGTTTGTTCTAGGGAAGTCGATAGATGGAGAATCGCAGTCCGCTGGGATTCTTAACCATTGCGTAACCGAAGAAGTCCTCCAATGAGCGATAGTGCTACTTCAACAGCTGAAAAACAAAACCCAGGTGCTCTTGAATAAAACCCTGATTTGCAATTCAATCTGAACGGGTTTCTGAAAAAGCTCCGAGCAAGACGGGAACATCAAAAATGGCATTTGTAAAGCCGTTGTGAGCAGAAGGACGCTTCAGAAATGCCAGATATAAGAGGCACAGGACTCTTTCAGCCAGTCAGACCTCGAAATGAGCCCACAAATGTGTTTACAAGCTACAAAAAAATACATATATATGAAAAAGCTGATAGCCATTCAATCAAAACATATTTTTTGCTCCTTTAAAATGAGGTGAAACAATACTATTCCTCAGAAAAGTACCTGTATTGTATTAAGTCCAGTTAAATTTGTAAAAAAAAAAAACACTTAAGTTAACTTTGGATAACATGAATGAATTGTGGGGAACCCAGCATTTTTTACAGTGTTTATTATTATTATTATTATTATTATTATTATTATTATTATTATTATATTATTATTTATGCAACCTTGGTGTTAAGAAGTAATCAATTTTGGTAACTTGGTGAAGTGGTGAATGGACAAAACTGATTTGGTCTCCATAAGCACATTAAAGCTCTTTTAACTCAGATGTTCTCCAATCAATCAATAAACCACTCAAATAATCAACTAATCAGTCAATAAACCAACCAATAGCCAACCAATCATCCAACCTACTAATCAATCAATAAACCAACCAATCAATAAACCAACCAACCATCCATTCATCCAACCAATCAATTAATAAACCATCCATCCAACCAACCAATCAATAAACCAACTATCCATCCAATCAATCAATCAATCAATC
>CAIGQQ010030790.1:1301952-1315251 GCA_903798035.1 Danio albolineatus | reverse complement strand
ATCCATCCATCCATCCAATAAACAAACCAATCAATAAACCATCCATCCATCCAATCAATAAATCATCCATCCATCCATCCATCCATCCATCCATCCAATAATTTCACTTTTTCAATTTATAATTTAACGTTTTTACTACAGAAGAGACACAAGTAAATATTTAATCAAATTATGATATATATAGTATACGTGTATTACAAGCTAATACATTATACTGTTAGACTCTTCAATACATATTTGACCACTGTTTTAGGTTCTTATTTGTATTTATTATTATGAATATTTTACTTTGGACAAGTCATTTAAGCAATTTGGATTCAAATGGAACTGAATAAACTAAATTGGTGTAGTGTATTTTGTGTGAACGAGTGTGTATAGATGTTTAGAATAACTCGATAATAAGCAGGTAATAAGCCAGTAGTTAGTAGTTAATAGCATGAATCGTGGCTGGAAGGTCATCTGCTTTGTAAAACATATGCGGGATAAGTTGGCGGTTCATTCCACTGTGGTGACCCCAGATTAATAAAAGGACTAATCTGAGGAAAAATGAATGAATGAATAAATCTGTACACCTTGATGTTGAAAATTTGCAACAATATATGGCTGATGTCATTTTTAGGTTTGTGCTCAAAAAGAGGGAGTTACAGATAATATTTAATTTACATTATTGTATATTTCTTGTGCATTTTGCATCAAGTATGCTACTTTTTTTAGTATTTCAAGTATATTTTTAAAAAGAAACCTTTATATAAAAGCTACAATTACCAATTAGCTTCAAAACACTGTGGTAAACATCCCCCCGCACTCTTCCCAAGCAAAACCAGTGTTTTTATTTCAAGCTTCTGTTCTTAGTAAACGTGGTGCATACATTCACCCTGATAAACACACTCACTTTTTTAACCACACATGTAATTTGACCGCGAAACACTTTTATCGCCCCCGTTTCCCTCTCTCTCACCCTCGTTAGCCTGCAGAGGAAAATGCGAGATCAGTAAAAATCCAAAGCGTCATTAAACATTATACAAAGCACACGACGAATGAAAAACAGGCAGTAAAAAAATGGCTTGGAGACGCGCCAGAGAACCTATTTAATTCCTCCAGCTGCTCTTGTGTTCCTTTTACAAATTACTCTACGGCACTTCCAATTTGTAAAAGAAGCTTGCATAAATCTTATAAAAGATGTACAACGTACTCGGTGTGATGCTGCGCTGAAATTCGATAGACGCACTGTTTATTTTCCTCAATACATGTTAAAAAACCAAACTAATCTTTACAGAAAATCAAACATGCACTGCAGTACAAGTGAAAAACAAATATCAATACAGTGAATGACGTTTGATCAAAATATTTCCATTACATTTGGAAACTGAGGATTTTACATGCACTATCACAATTGATTAGTTGACTCTACTTTAAAAAACTGAGCAAACCGATTGCTCTTCAAGAGATTAGTTGACTTTACTTTGCTTTTAAAGCAATAAGTTGAGTTTCCTTTTTTTTTTATTGTGAGAGGCACTCGCGAGAGAAATTTGAGATCTGAAAAAACGTACACAGCAGCCTCTGTTTTCGCAAAAACCAAAACTGCATAAAACGTACCTCCTGGGACATATTTGCGATCTCCAGAAATGTATACAGGGGAAGCAAACTTGAAAAAGGGGAAGCAAACTACAAAAACAAACTTGATTGAGGGCTGTGGGCCAAAGTTACAGATATGGCTACTGAGAACGCACGTTTCTTCATGCGCAGTACTGCAATTTGTCACACGGGGTACTTCAAAGGCAACCATTTAATTAAAAAAATATTATAATTCTGTGCTTTACGCAATAGCCACCAGGTGGCGCAATGAAACAACCGCTTTTCCACTCAGTCGTCATGCCGTGTTTAGATGCATGTGTAGCATTTGTGTGTGAGAGACCGGGTAAAAGAGCGCTGGATTCTGCTCCGTCGATGCCTCGAGCGGCTGGGTTTCTTTATTCATTTATTTTGGAGATAAATGTATACATATTTGTATACACATGCACAAACAAAAGCTATAATGATTTAGGAATATAGAGTACAATATAAAAGAATTAAACACATACACAAACAAAAGCTATAACGATTTAGGAATATAGAGTACAATATGAAAGAATTAAACCGTTTTAAGCCATTTTGAACTTTAATTTTACAAAGGCCTTTCTGAAAAAAGGAATTTAGATATTTTCTAAAAACAATAAAAAGCAGAGTTTATTATAATTTTATTATTTTAAAATATTATTTATAATGTATTTGGATACGAGGATATTAATCAAATCGTGCAAACAGAGCTTTTATTTTTACAAACGAATTGGGAAAACCGCAGGGAAAAATGTGTTCTATGACATCAAACAAGTGTATAATGTTTTTATATAAAATGATAAAATTTAAAAAACGAAAATAATCATCACGGGAAAGTAATTAAAGCGTTTGTTACAACATCAAAACCCATTCCTGCAAATATGACGGAGAAGTCAAAAAGAACGAATTTGCGGAGTGGGAAAATGTACAGCAAGCTGGCAGGAAAATGACTCACTACATTGAAACCGCTGTCATATACCAAACCGTATTAAATTAAATTTGCCATGGGTCATTTATTTTCTAATATATCAAAATAACTAGAAAACACTGCTTTAAAACATACTGTTTAACGAGGAATTAACTAATGATTAAAGTTAGTTGACTGATATCAAGTAGACAGTCTACTAATACTCAAATGGACCATTGAAATAAAGTGTTACCCCCTACTCTCTCTGCTCCGAGTGGGATTCGGACCAGTGGTGCCAGCATGACCTGTGTTTGAAACAGAACCTTTAATGTGCAAGGTCGAAAGTGTGGGACTACCAAGCGTTTAAGCTTAAAAGTTTGAGCAATCGCTGATCATGTTGCATATGATCTGACATCTCTGCGCCCTTTGTTACGATCAGTTTGAAATATTACGCACGCATGACGAATGGCACTTAGCAACTACTCCAGGAACATTTTGGAACCAGGTCGCCTTGCCTGCAATAAATTCTCACCCTTTTCGCCCCTTTCTTCCAAAGCAATCCTTATTTTCCAAATTGCTCAGGATGAGGCCCTCGGCGAGGAAATGTGACCAACAGTGGAGCCATGCATGCCTAAAGGGTATCGGCAGGTCCGCCTAACATGTTTCACTCTCTACTTCATTTACTTCTTTATGTTATTGCTTCATAAGTGCTGGCACAATAAAAACCCCAAGCTGATTTCTGGCCCGGGAAACTTTTACTTCAAGCGTGTCACCTAAACCATCAGAGGTTTGGTTAAAAAACAGGATACCCCATAAAACGAAGGGGGAAAAAGCACTGTGAAATGCCTCAAGCTCTTAGTACCCCAAACACACTGAATCAAAAGGTGTGAAAAGGTAACACATTCAAAGTTGTATGCGACTACTATTATATAACTGGTACTATAAATAGCTTGAAGTTTCTTCTACGTATGAAACGTTTTAGTTAATTTTTATGGAGTCTTTACAAGTTAGATCAGGTTCTGCATTACGTTTATTACCCATGATCAGAGGGGACATGGTAAACGGTGGTAATAGAGCAAAGAGGAAGTCTCTGTAGTCTAGCCATGAAATTACTGAACCTGAATGTGCAGTTGTTGAGTAGAGGTCTTATTTTTCTTCATGTGATGGGGCATGATGCTGAAGTACCTGGAAGTTTTCACAACGTGGTGCAGCGAAAGAGAAGTGACATCAAGCGTTTTTAACTCACTTCAGAACATTGACTTGGTGACCTGTGACTAAAATAAGATGGAAATGGGAAGGTACTGAATAATGGGAGTGGGATTTCAGGGTAATAATATACCCACTTAAACGTGTCCAGGAGGCATCCGAAGATCCCTCGTGAGAGTTTGGACATATGACAGGCTGGGGGAATGAAGACGTAAGGTTGAATGTCCTCCAAACGGTAGTTGTAAAAGATGTTATATGATTGTTTGACTGTTCTGAGTGACTTAATGGTGTAAATGGAGAGGTCTAGGGGTCCAAGGTCTGAACCCTGTGGTATCCTTACTTTCTAAGAGCACCTTTAGGCTGACAGAACTGATTCGACTACTGCAATTTCTGACTATTTTCTATAATTTGAGATATTTTTAAAAGCTGTGCACGCATTAAAGTGACACCCAAATGACACACTCATTAGTCAAGGGAAAAGCGGTTTTGTCATTGTGATCTCAGTTTCTGCTTCCCACTAATATAGCCGTCTTGACAAAACCAACATCAGATTTGGCGAATATCATAGCAGGTTTTAAAACAATAGTGGGATTTTTCCAAAAATTCTTTGACAAATTGCGTATAACTTGTTTGGAGACTCGGATGTCTCCATGTGTTTGGCTTTTCTGTGGCTTGTGGTGGACCAGGAGACTGTTATCATAGAAAATGAGCCATTTTTTGACCCATTTCAGATATAGCTGGTGTGTGTGCATGTCATGTTAAATACCAGTTGAGGCTGGAGCAGTTTTTGTAATGTTGAGGTTGGCATGCTGAGAAAATATCATTCCACTATGCACATAGTTTTACAAATTCCCACTAAATCCAGCTGTTTTTAGTCTGAAATCGCCCTGTTTCTCAGGATGTGACTCAGATGCATGAATGAATGTTTCTCCTTGGGTTGATCCCGCTAAAATTAAAACATTGGACACGATTCTTCAAAACATCTCAAATTAATAATGAATCACATGCAGGGATTTGCTGCATGGCGTCAGTTTTTATTTGTTTCCATCTGCATGTGAAATATATGAAAGAAAAAGGAAAGAAAAATATATATATATACGCACACCCACTGGCCACTTTATTAGGTACACCTGTCCAACTGCTTGTTAACGCAAGTTTATTTACTTATTTATATTTTGTCAGACGGGCTGGTCTGAGTATTTCAGAAACTGCTGATCTACTGGGATTTTCACGCACATCGCGCAGCAAACAGTCACAGAACACAACGTAAATGTTTCAAGAGGACCCAAAAACATGACGGACCCAGCTGATATGGACCCGTTGTGACTGTTGTTCAGTGAAGTGATTAGTGGTCTTTGAAAGGTGAGTTGTTTTTCGTTTATTTTAATATCCTGATTACACGATTCCGTTGTCTTTTCATCAATTTGACAGCACACCTGTCGCAAATTGTCACAACACAGACAACGGAAGAAACGCGCAGCAAATTGGTCAAAACACAACGGAAGAAACGCGCAGCAAATTGGTCAAAACACAAACAATGGAAGAAACGCAGCAAATTGGTCAAAACACAAACAATGGAAGAAACGCAGCAAATTGGTCAAAACACAAACAATGGAAGAAACGCGCAGCAAATTGGTCAAAACACAAACAATGGAAGAAACGCGCAGCAAATTGGTCAAAACACAAACAACGGAAGAAACGCGCAGCAAATTGGTCAAAACACAACGGAAGAAACGCGCAGCAAATTGGTCAAAACACAACGGAAGAAACGCGCAGCAAATTGGTCAAACACAAACAACAGAAGAAACGCGCAGCAAATTGGTCAAAACACATTGGAAGAAACGCGCAGCAAATTGGTCAAACACAAACAACAGAAGAAACGCGCAGCAAATTGGTCAAACACAAACAACGGAAGAAACGCGCAGCAAATTGGTCAAAACACAACGGAAGAAACGCGCAGCAAATTGGTCAAACACAAACAACAGAAGAAACGCGCAGCAAATTGGTCAAACACAAACAACGGAAGAAACGCGCAGCAAATTGGTCAAAACACAACGGAAGAAACGCGCAGCAAATAGTCACATAACACAACGGAAATGTTTCAAGAGAACCCAAAAACATGACGGACCCAGCTAAGATACGGATGTAGTTAATTTATTTAATAACGCAACATTTCAGTTAATCATTAATTAGACTGATAATTTACAAAAAAAGACAACGGAATCGTGTAATCAGGATATTAAAATAAACGAAAAACAACTCACCTTTCAAAGACCACTAATCACTTCACTGAACAACAGTCACGGCGGGTCCATATCAGCTGGGTCCGTCATGTTTTTGGGTCCTCTTGAAACATTTCCGTTGTGTTATGTGACTGTTTGTTGCGCGTTTATTCCGTTGTCTGTGTTGTGACAATTTGCGACAGGTGTGCTGTCAAATTGATGAAGATAGTTTCTTAATTTGCTGGTGTTTTTTGTTATTGCATGTGCTTTCTTAAATTGCAGCGCGTTAAGCTCTCTCGGCCACCGTGGTAAGCCCTATTTAGAACGCCGTGAGAGACACATGCTTCCTGTTTATACTTGAGCGCGCATGCCCAGAGTGCGCCAATGGTCATGTGATATACGTTTCTGGTGGAGTAGTGTGGACGGAGATATGTTCAGAAACGCTGGGTGAAACGCTAGTGTGGATCGCTTTCATGCTAAAACGCCGTTTTAAAACTAGTGTAACTAGTGTAACGCACTAGCGTAAACGGGGCCTTAGTCTGCTGGTTTTTGTCCAAGGGAGCCTGAAGCGCCTGCCGGAAGTATCAAGAAAAAAATTTAAATATCAAATTGACTCTTATGTTTTATCATAGCTGTAACGACAGAATCTGTAGAACCTTCAAACCTTTTATGAAACTTTTACAGTCGAACAATTCACACTGTCCTTTATACCTCTGAATAACTGTAGAAAACCAAAGCCAATGCATGTCAGCAGGTCATCAGCTGAAATGCACTCGTTCCTGGGCTTTCACATTGACATATTCCAACAAACTCCCCAAGTGACAAAGCTGTAATTCATAAAATACCAGAAGCCACTCGACCTCATTGGGATAGACAGTGCAATGAGTTTTTAAAATGTGTATTGTTAATAGCATTAAATAAAACACAGAAAGCCTCTGATGGAACGGGGACTAGATGTTTCTGTGCTAAAGAGTTTGGACAGAACCGCCTGGAGTTTATAGATCTGGCCAGCCTTCGCCAACAGAGAGCGATAAATCAGAACAAGTGATAACAACCCTCTTCTACCTCAAATCCCTTTCTAATCACTTCCACAACGAGCACGCAGGAAGTCCGCCCTTTGAGGGCCGTTTCCCGATATTAGTGAGACTCAAGAACGAGCAAGTGGCTGCTACCTATAAACGGCCCCTAAGCACACACTGTCTCCAACACTTAAGCGGAGCTCACGTTGTACGTTTTGGCCATGGTTTTCTCCAAAGTCTGGGAGTAATAAAGATTTCTGATGTTCTAATGTGAAATACTCTGCCTTCGATCCTTTAGTGACGGGTAAATAATTGTCTTTAAATATCAGCCTATAATAAAGTGTTGATGATTTCCAATTTCACACAATTCAGAACTCACGTTTAGCCTCTGCTTCAATTCATTCATTCATTTTCCTTCAGCTTAGTCCGTTTTTTCATCTGTGATTTCCACAGCAGATTGAACCGCCAGCTTATCCAGCATATGTTACTGGGAAACATCCATACACACTCCTTTACACACATACACTACAGCCTATTCGCATGGCTCATCGGCGGCGGACTTGAGTCACGGAGAGGGGTTGACCACGACGACGGTGGGCGACTCCAGTGAGGAGGTTCCAGAAAGCAGGTAAGACAAAAACCGAAGCCAAAAAAAATTAAATAATCCAGTAAATAACAGGGTGAGAATGTGGTGAAGTCTGAAAACGTGGTAAAAACGAGACGAGGGCTTTTCTTTTTCTGGATTGCTGTTGAAAGTTGTTGGTTGGGTTTAGGGAAGTGTGTGGGCGGGTCAATCGATAACATTTGGGTTGGGTTTAGGGAAGGAGGAGGGTGGGTCAGTCGATTGGTCAGTCAGTCATTCAGTCAATCAAACAGTCAGCCGACAGTAACTCAGAAGACTACAATATTTTGGATATTAGAAGCATGGATTTAAAGATATCCTATCCTTAGGGATTTACGGTCAGCTAAAATTCTAAAGAAACTCTTTAAAAGGTAAAACCCCCATTTAAAGTGTTTAATAAAAACTAATGAAGTATTGCAAATGTATTTTTGTTTTGCTGATTTTTGTAGATAGTTTGAACTTTAAAGTTCATATTATGTCCTTACTTAATTTTGTATAGCCGACTCGCAGGCCTATTAGAAAAATATATATAATAATCAAATATAAATCAAATGGTGGAAAATTAGATAATGATATTAAATAGCAAATTATTAATAATACTACTAATACTAATACTAATAATAATAGTAATAATAATAATAATAATAACTACAACAACTCTATATATATATATATATATATATAGACAGCAAATTTGCCAGTGTACATTTTACACCATAGGTGTTCAGGTTACACTTTCAAAAGTGTATATATTTTACACTGCCGAGGACACTTGGCTGGTGGGACTATAGATATTCATTCATTCATTCATTTTCTTTTCGGCTTAGTCCCTTTATTAATCCGGGGTCGCCACAGCGGAATCAACCGCCAACTTATCCAGCATTTGTTTTACGCAGCGGATGCCCTTCCAGCCACAACCCATCTCTGGGAAACACATTCATACATTCTCATTCACACACATACACTACGGACAATTTAGCTTACCCAATTCCCCTATAGCGCATGTGTTTGGACTGTGGGGGAAACCGGAGCACCCGGAGGAAACCCACGCAACCACGGGGAGAACATGCAAACTCCACACAGAAATGCCAACTGGCCCAGCCGGGGATCGAACCAGCGACCTTCTTGCTGTGAGGCGAACGTGCTAACCACTCGGCCACCGTGGCGCCCGACTATAGATATAGTCCCATATATATATAGATACCAGAAAAGTGTTAAATTCAACACCTGTGGTGTAAAATGTACACTGGCAAATTTGCTGTGCATGGTTTCAAGTACACAAGTCAGCAAAAAATACTGACTGTCAATTTGAATACAATTATATCAGTAATTTTACTGAACACAGGAATATCATCTCTCAAATCTGAACAATTAACACCGATGAGGCGTATAGAAAGGCAACACCAGAAACGCACACTGTTAAACATCACAATTTAACCCACATCAGTGTTAAAAACAGTAAATGTACACTTGGATTTACACTATTTTTTTACACTATATTGTTTTCACTTGGATTTACACTACAGGGACTTACACCAGATATGCAACACATATATATATAGTTAGGATACATATTATATTATTATTATTTTATTTTATTTATTTTTTTGTGAGGTAAAAAAAAAAGAAGGGCCCTTGGTTTTGCTACAGCCCCAGGGCACAACGTGTCCTTAATCCGGCCCTGGTGATACTACTGTACCATAGTACCAGTAAACAGTGCAAAACAGTCTTAAACCTTTAACTATAACATACTTATATGTACTGTATATGTACATACTTTAAAGTGTTTGTCTAAACATAAATGCATTTAATTGGATAAATTTAGGTACAAGAATAAGTTTCGTTTCATTGTATTCTCCAAGTAGCATGATTTGTAATGACTAGAGTCTCTAACTCTCATGTTCACAAACCCTGTCCGCAGAAATGATCAAGAACACAACAATCGCAGCAATTACAGTCATTGTGATTGTTTTTTCATTCTTTATTTGGTGGAAACTGTATTTCTGGAGTTTGTTTTAATCTGTTTATGCAGTGCTCTACATTTCTGATGCTCTCTTTTTTTTCCCCAGAGCTCTTTGTGCTACTAAGACGACCTACAATCACATGACATGGGGTATATTCACAGGGCTGGTTTGCATTTAGATACGCTGATTGATAGCTGGGAAAGTCTAACCGCTGACATCACTCTTACCGTTTATAGGTAATAAAGTGAGGTTATAAGCACAACACAGATGCACTCGCGCACATAAAAAATGCATTAAGTGTAACAGAACCCCGCGTGTACGGATCTAATAGATGTTTTTATGATGCAATATGTTGTGCGCTGGCTTTAAAGGTGTCTGAATGAAAAGCCGACATCTTTCGCGCTTGATCTAGCGTCGGCTTCTCCTCTTTAAAGAGTCAAAAATGAGACTTCTGTCTTGATTTGTTTCGTTGCTTGTTGTTTTAAGCCTGTGTGGTTTCTTTATTCTGTGGAACAGCTGCAATGAAAGTAGCATAGTTATCTGCTATAGTTCTGAAGTATAATTTATATTAATGTGTAATGATTTCAAACTTACAGTTTAATAAAAGCCTGCGTTGAGTCAAGCAAAATTGGGGTAAAATATGAACAAACTCAATACGCAATTGTTTTAATAATCTATTTATGGTTGAATCTTGTCAGAACCTACGACTATTAACTTACATTGTTACAATGTAAGATCTCAGTCAAAAGAATGTCAGACTAAGAGACAATCAAGACAAAAATCAAGAGTCGACTCCATCAAAGTGAAGAGAAAATACCTGAACTGAAAGTTCACACTAAACGTAAACAATCTGTCGCATTGAATTAGCTCATAACGTGCCTTAATCATAAAACCAGGAATAAAACTTGCAACATTTCCCCCGTGGTGGTTTGAAGTTGTTTATTGCATCATCAGGGGTGTGTTTCCCAAACAAAGACGTAACTCACAGCTGAACTATCATAGTACGATGCATCATTGGGAAAAGAACGATGTAGTGACGAGTGTTTCCCAAAACCCATAGTTTCACTGTCGCAGATCCGTCATTTGAACCACGTTAGTTATAACGAAAAACACCCATAATGATGCTCTAAACGGAACGGTGTAACTACTTTAGAGAGCTATAATTATGCTAATTATATTGTTTTACACGCACACGCATTTAAAACTATCCAATATTAGTTTTGGTAAAAGCATGCACTCGTTTTCTATATTCGCTGAAATATACGTAAACAGCACATACAGGGCCTGTGTTTCCCTTACAGATATTACTGAGAACATTACATACTCTATTCTAAAACAGAAAATTACTTATAAAAGCTAACACGTACTGTAATATCATATAGAATTCATATAAATAAATTAAATTAATTTAATTAAATTTAATATTTATTATTTATTAGGAAATTTTAAAAAATCCTACTTTAATAATAATAATCATCATGATTAAAAACTAATTGTGGACTGATTTTTTTTGTTTGTTTTTATCATTTTATCACAGTCTTGGACATGTGAACGATTAGTAACAACATTGGCTTTGATTTTCTTTTTTTCTCCCTAATTTTTTGTTGGTGGCTGTTTTTGCCCTATTGACTTCCATTAAAACCACATTTGACGGTGCATAAATACACAGTCTTTGTTTTTGTTTACTCCATGTAGTTCTGAGAGCTGAGATGCATATTTAGATTTTCTCAGACACATCAATGTAAGCGCACGAAGGTAGTTCTCACACTCTCACTGTAGCGTTTTTAGCATAATAAAATAAACAATAACATTAGCTAGAACTGCAGGAAAAAATACAAAGGCCATTTCATGATACACAAAATAAAATGTCATCAAGAATGCATAAGTAAAAATATTGATTACATATAATAAATAATAATTATAACAATAAAAATACAGAGAAGTGTTTAGGCTCCACGACCCGATGTACACCAAATCAGTCCAGCCTAAAGAGAGCTACAAGTCAGCATCACTAATATAAAGCCTTATTGGATTCCAGATTTTGTAAAACATCTTTTGTTTGTTTGCCAACACATATCTCGATTTTTGGGCAACACATAACTTAAACTCCTAATTCAGGTTTCAAAAACAGGTGCGTAATCTGACTTCCAATTTTGTAGAATTATTTTCTTCGCTAACATTCACAATTTGTAACTTTAAATCAGTGACATCTTTTAAGAATTTGACAATTAAAGAGTTAAAATCCTGTAATTTTCAAAGTAATTTAGTAGTTTTGATCAGAACTGAGGTTGATAAACAGATTTATGAACAAAAATCGAAAAAAAATATTCATCTGATGCATTTTTACAGCAGTTTAATTTAGTGGATGTTTTCATCCTGAACATAACAAACGGGTAGTAAACATGCCTATTAAATCTGAGTGTAACATTGAGTTTTTTTTATAAATTCAAAGCATTTTCTCAAAACATGTGTCAAAAATCACTCCACTAGCTGAAATACAGATTACATTGTGGCCAAATTAAGACTCATAATCGCCCCAGAGTGCATGAAAACATCCCCAACAGTACATCAGGGTTAACCAGTTAAATAAGTTTCATAGGGATGGCTTTAACGACTGAATTAAATTCCTCAAACTAAATTGGGAAATTAAGAATTGACATGAATTGTTCATATGATAAAATATTCCAACAACTGCATATGATTATTGTTTTAAAGCAATTCCTGTTGATTTCAGGATCTCCTCCGCGTCACTGATGCATTATTCAATGCAACGTTCACTCTGTTGGAGAATCTGCTGAAGACATAATGCTAGAAACCCTCTTGCCGATTGCCAGAACGCAACGCAAACCTGATTTTATTCTGAAATGACGTTATTCCTGTCTGCAGGGTTCTAGTGGACGATGTGCAGCGTCATGAAGTCTGCATTTGCAGCTTGTGAGAACAGAGCAGATGAAGCTGAACAGACTGCGCTTGGTGGTGGTAAATATGTTAAGCTGTCTGGGGAATTTTCTCTTCAGCTCATCTCTGACAGTTTATACTCGTCCATATTTTTATTTTCGGTTCTCCTCAGAGATGTTGAAGCTCGCATGAAATTTTGATTGTTTTCTTTGCTCAAATATTAGTCTGTGGGCAAAAATCGAAGAGGCTGTTATGGCGAAGTTAAAGAAGCACAAATATGATAAAATAACAGGAAACCACAGTTTATATCATGTGGCTTGAGTTAAGAGGGACTTCACAGATAAAATATACATGAAACCTGACATTCGTCTCTGCGTTCTTATACTTCGAATTATTTAAAAATATTAATTTCAGAATTTATATACAGCTCAAAACAAAATCTAGCACATATGAGCAATGTTTAGTGGCAAATCCAAGCTCTAGACATCTAGTTTCACGCTGTATTAATGTTTTTCAGTAAACGTGTGGCACAGATTAATACAGCTTAAAGTATAAGGATGTATTACACTGTAAATTTACAGCCAAGTTTAATAGTAGTGAACTTTTTTCGAGTAGTGTCTGTCTGCGGGCTGCAAGACAGGGCGTAACGTGAAGGTGCATTAGAGGCGTAACTTGAGGTTATGGAGACATGTCATAACTATATTGCTGGAAAGATGGCGCTGTACATTAGTTATTAACGTCTACACCCACTCCACACCTAAACCCAACCATCACAGTTATTATTGTCTAGACCAACCCCAACATCACAGTTATTAACGTGTACACCTTCCCCAAACCTAAACCTAACCATCACAGTTATTAACGT
>CAIGQQ010030790.1:1289390-1301942 GCA_903798035.1 Danio albolineatus | reverse complement strand
TGTACACCTTCCCCAAACCTAAACCTAACCATCACAGTTATTAACGTCTAGACCAACCCCAACATCACTAACGTGTACACCTTCACCAACCCTAAACCCAACCATCAGTTATTAACATCTACACCTTCCTCAACCCTAAACCCAACCATCAGTTATTAACATCTACACCTTCCCCAACCCTAAACCCAACCATCAGTTATTAACATCTACACCTTCCCCAACACTAAACCCAACCATCAGTTATTAACATCTACACCTTCCCCGACACTAAACCCAACCATCAGTTATTAACATCTACACCTACACCAACCCTAAACCCAACCATCAGTTATTAACATCTACACCTACCCCACCCCTAAACCCAACCATCAGTTATTAACATCTACACCAACCCCAATCCTAAACCCAACCATCACAGTTGCGTTAGCACACTTTATTAGCTCATGGCAATTACAATGAAGTCTTCGGAAATCGAAGTTCACAATGGGCTCATTCCAGTACCTAAAATTCGGTTGCCGCAAGTTTTAAACTAGTGTTTCTTGTGTATTTTACTAGTGCCACTAGTCGTTGACATGAATTTTATAAATAACTAAGCTCGTTTACAGCTAAAAAGCTTTATTTCTGCCAAGAAAAAGCAAGTATTTTACATCTTAAATGGTCTGAGGAGAGTAAATTAACGTTGCATTTTCATTTTGTGGCCGAACTCTTGCGTCGAAACGGCCGTTTCATCATTTACGCTCTAAACGTATGGCCTCCTTCTTGGTCAATTATTTTACGACTTTCTCAGATCAAGCCTTCACTGTCCCGAGTACCTTTTGTTTTCTCTCCATCTGTCTTATTTTACGACGCCGCGGTGACATTAGCCAGGAACGGCATATTTGTGCTTTGCATGGACGCCAGTGAAATCCATGGCAGCTGTTTATGTAGAAATAGCCCAGAAACTCCACATAAACAGGTACGAGCGAAGTGTGAGTCAGACGTGATACTAATGGCCTGTGTGTGTGTCTGTGTGTGTGTGTCTCAGGCTTGCTTGAGAAATCTGGAGAGGCAGGGGAGGTAAACCGATATGGTGATGTTAAAACTAAGCCAGATTTTGTTTCCCATAAACAAAGGGGTTTTCAGATGTCTTTCAAGGGCCGTGCAGAACCCTGATGCCTTCCAGACTTTCTCCAAAGTCACCATTGGTCTGCGGATATGCGCTCACCGCTGTTTATAATGCACGCTCACAGGCTCTTTACAGTCACGTTGATGATAACACAGCCTTTTCTTATTGAATCTATAAAGTCGAGAGACAACTCGAGACTCCACATACAGTGGTAGAGTACATGAGGGTGCAAGGTGGCGTAGTGGGTAGCACGATCACCTCACAGCAAGAAGGTCGCTAGTTCGAGCCTTGGCCTGGTCAGTTGGCGTTTCTGTGTGGAGTCTGCGTGTTCTCCCCGTGTTGGTGTGGGTTTCCTCCGGGTGCTCCGGTTTCCCCAACAAGTCCAAAGACATGTGGTACAGGTGAATCGGGTAGGCTAAACTGTCTGTAGTGTATGAGTGTGAATGAGTGTGTATGGATGTTTCCCAGTGATGGGTTGCAGCTGGAAGGGCATCCACTGCGTAAAACATATGCTGGATAAGTTGGCGATTCATTCCGCTGTGGCGACTCCAGATTAATAAAGGGACTTTTCAGGGGGGCTAATAACTCTTCAACTGTATGCTATGGGAATATCAGTGATCTTCGTACTAAAGCTTGACTAATCACATTATAATAATGAAATAATAACAGTCTTATGATGTTTTGGTTTTGTTAGAAAATTCTGGTTGAAGCTTAAAATGAATTTGCCGTTTTGAGGGAGCTGTGTTAGTGTTCTCCAATACGCTTGGTTATTTGTCAGATCATCACAAATTAGTTGGAGAAAGGTTTGGTGAACGTTGCCAAAATATTGTTCAATTCTGTCAATGCAAACAGAGCTGATAAAACCTGACATTCGGTTATTGTTATGCAGGGGAAAATAGTTTATGGAATGTCATAAGCAATAAGAATGAGCCTCTGGTGCTTTTTGTCTGAAACATTGTTAGTGTTGGATTGACTTTTTTCACCCCATTATTATTATTATAATAATTCTGTGTTACTGGAATACTGTAGAAGGGACCAAAACTCTCAGGGTTTTGGCACTTGCTGTGTGAACACCAAAACATCCTAAATCCAAAAAATGGTCCTGAAAGGAGAGTGTTAAACATATTTGCAAAATGTATTTGCGTATTGCATATTTGCGAAATGTATTATTGGACTCCAACAAAATGTTATAGATATATATATATATATATATATATATATATATATATATATATATTTATTTATTTATTTTATTTTTTTAATGTGATATCAATATCAAATTTGGAACTTTAAGAGTAATAGCTTTGATTTTTCTCACAGTTGCATAAATAAATGCATAAATAAACAAAGCAACCCAGGCTCATTCTGAGAACGTAGTCCTATGTACGTTTCTGGAGGCCACGGAATACGTCCAGGGGGGTACGTCTTTCTGCACTTTTTGTTATCACGAATCCATGAGAGGCCGCTGAGGATGCTTTTGAGATGTCAAATGTCTCTCGCGAGTGCAGTTAGCGCCCGCTGTTCTCGCGTAAACACACCAGAGGACGCTGTCGGCTGACTGTTTGACTGACTGATCGACTGACCCACCCTCCTCCTTCCCTAAACCCCACCAAAATGTTATCGATTGACCCCTCACACACTTCCCTAAACCCAACCAACAACTTTCAAAAGCAATCCAGAAAAAGAAAAGCCCTCGTCTCATTTTTACATTTTCAGATTTTACCGCATTCTCACCCTGTTATTTACTGCTTTATTTCATTATTTGGATTCTGTTTGTGTCTGACCTGCTTTCTGGAACCGCTTCTCACTGTGGCCAACTCCTCTCTGCGTCTCAAATCCGCCGACGGACATGCCGAGCTAATGGGACAAACTGGTTGCAGCGGGAAAGTCGTCCACACGAGGCGAGCGGTCGGCTGGTAAGCGCGAAAAGAAACGGCGTCACGCCGCCCCGTAGCGCTCGTTTAAAAAATTAAACGCAGCCATACGTACCTCTGACTACATAGTATGCGGTCTCATGAAACATATATAGGACTACATTTTCAGAATGAGCTTGTGTTGCAACAAATAGCAATCCTAATTTTTAAAGTCATTTAAAAAATAATTTGATCTATATAGCATACATTTAACTTACTACTGTAATTCATTCATTTCACCATTTGTACATTTATACATTTTATAACAGACCACTAAAAAATACATAGTATTGCAAACAGCCATTAACTGAGATGTCATCATACCTTTCTAATTTTTTCATTCACCTCTATTCATCTCTCTACATTTCTTTAATAATATATATTTTTTCCGTATTTTACTATCACATTTATTAATCATTATAATCCTTTAATAATATATATTTATACGCCTTAAATTGATTAATATTCTAACAACAGCCCCTTTCACACATACAGACCTTCCGGGAAAATTAGGGATCATGTGTGAACAGGCTCTTTTTGAAAATACCAATAAATTCGTCCCGGCAATTTTCTGGAAAGAGAAGTTGTAACATTACCAGTAATTTGCTGGAATGCTGCTCTGTGTGAACGCAGAAGGAAAATATCCGGAAATAGCGTGTTCTAATCGAGAACGTGCTTTTTCTGGTAATTGAAACGTCTACTCCGGCCAATCAGAACATTCAGACGCATTCACATCCAGGCTGTTTATGAAAAATGAAAGCCTTGACTATTGTTTACCTTCAAGCTCTGCTTCAGTTGCTTGACGTGTGTGCACGTAAAGCAGCCGGTGAGCGCCGGCACACACACATATCATGTACATCTCGACATGCGAAAGTGTTCCTCCATATGTTTCATCAAAGTTGTTTACAATACTTATTCATCCACAGAATTTGTAATGTATTTAAATGTGTGAACATTTAGCTGCGGTTCGCGCTTCTACTTTGGATGTTTCTGGGACAAAGCAGCTGCATGAATGCTAAAAGTAAAACCATCAGCAAAAGCCAGACCCCTTCTGTGTTTACATATATAAGCACAGCCGTTTAGAGGTTATTTCTGGTCAATAATGTCAGAATTTACCGGTATTGTGAAATGGATGTGTGAACAGTCTTTCCCAATAAAAATCCGGAATGTTCCGGAATGTCATTTTCAAAGGAGAGTAATTGACTTTAGCATTGCTTTAGATAAACAAATATGTCCACTTAGCATGTTTCTTAAATATCTGCAACATATCATGGTATTTTAATGCTGTAGAACATTTGAAAAAGTATATAAAACATCCTAAATTCAGCACGTCAGAGAAAATGTACTGAGCTTGTTTTACACTAAACTTAAAATAATATAAGAGGCCCTTCATGCTCAAGCAGGCCTGTATTCTTAGCCGCCGTGACCCTGTCCATGAGTTTAAACAAAGTTCCTTGGACCCAAGTACAAACGTAAACGTTCAAACTGCGGACGAACACTCTGAAACCCGCTCTGTAGCTTCACATCACGCGCCAGATTGAGTCTTTTCTCTTAAACAACACTCATCAGCACTACATCCGCTTGGCCTATATGTAAACAACCCAAATGACTACAAATAAACAGAGCGTGAATGAGTTTGCGACAATATAACGTTTGCATTCACATCTGAGGTGTTACAGCGGTCGCGTTCAGGGATTTCATAGGCAGGAGTCGAGAGCCGACTGATGAAAACGAATGAAACGGATTCACTTATGACAAGCTTTTCTTTTCTTTTACTTTGTGGCCTGCTGTGAAAGTAAAAGTGCTTCTCAAGGCTTGTTTACCTCAGAGCTGAGGCAATCCTGGAAACTTTCACACTGCCGAGAGACTTTTGGATTTAAAAACGCGCCCGACCTTAGAAAACCCTACTGTTTTTATTGCTTCATCATGACTTACTGCACTCAAGAACTTCAGATGGAGACATATACATTCACTCCTAATTGTTTTATATTGGCGGACGAGAAATATGCTAACTAACTGACCGCCCTTTGTCCAACTCTTTGTTTATAGAACTGAGGCAATTTCAGACTGTACGCTCATAAAAATATGGAGGTTGTACTTTAACTCCCTTTTCATGTTTTGAATTGTATTACTCAAGCATAGGGATCAATTCTCACTTACTAGATGCATAATAGCATATAACTATTGTTATTATTAGCATATTGGATGTTTATTGGTAGCCTAGTGCAGGGGCGGCACTAAGAGGTGGACGGGGTTGGATGGGAGTTACCGTACGTTCACACCGAAGGCGGTGAGAGCGTCAAAGTTCGCTCACAGAGGTGAAGTTTCAAATGCAGCTTATTTATTAGAAAGAAGAGGTCAAAGAAGAAGCGAAACAGTGATGGGAAAGACATTGCATAAGAGTAATCCACAAAAACAGGCAAAGGTCAGGGCAGGCAGCAAACAATCAAAAACCAGGGAACAGTCCAGGAATCAAAACATGAAAAAAATGTGTATTTAAAAAAATTATATACATAAAATAATTTTATATTTTCATATCTTCATGAAGTCTGTACACATTTACAGTTGTCCTTTGGGTCAATTTTGACCAACCAGCTATAAAACCATTTTTACAACACAAAAAGTATTGGCGCACATAACTAACTAACTAACTAACTAACTAACCAACAAACAAACCAACCAACCAACCAACCAACCAACCAACTAACTAACTAACTAACTTACTAACCAACCAACCAACCAACCAACCAACCAACCAACCAACCAACCAACTAACTTACTAACTAACCAACCAACCAACCAACTAACTTACTAACTAACTAGCCAACCAACCAATTAACTAACTTACTAACTAACTAAATAACTAACTAACTAACCAATCAACCAAACTAACTCACTAAATAACCAACTAAATAAATAAATAAATAAATAAATAAATAAATAAATAGCTAACTAACTAACTAACTAACTAACTAACTAGCTAACTTAATAACTAACTAACTTAATTAATAACTAACTAACTAACTAAACAACTAAATAATCAACTAAATAACTAAATAACCAACTAACTAACTTAATAAATAACTAAATAAATAACTAACTAAATAATAACTAAATAACTTAATAAATAAATAAACAAATAAATAAATAAATAAATAAATAAATAGCTAACTAAATGACTAACTAAATAAATTAATAACTAACTAACCAACTAACTAACTAACTAACTACATAACTAACTAACTAAATAGCTAACCAAATAAATAACCAAATAACTAACTAACTAACTAAATAAATAAATAATCAACTAACTAACTAACTAACTAACTAACTAAATAAATACATAAATAAATAACTAGCTAACTAAATAACTAACTAACTAAATAAATAAATGAATAAACAACTAAATAGCTAACTAACTAAATAAATAAACTAAATAAATAAATAACCAAATCACTAAATAAATAAATAAAGAAAGAAAGAAAGAAAGAAAGAAAGAAAGAAAGAAAGAAATGTATGTATGCATGTATGTAAAATTAAAGTCTTATCAAAATATAAAATAGTTATGAATTGCCATGATGCCTAAGGTATAGAGAACAAGATCAAACAATAATTTAATTATCTAACTAGTTTAAACACTACCATTTGGACATAAATGTTTGCTAAACAAATAAATAAACGGGGAGAATGAAATACAATTAAATATAAACCCAGAATAACACTCACCAATTCATAATCACTTTTCATTTGTTAGGTTCAAATCCTAATAGTGCAACACTCAACCCAAATAACAGCTCGACTGGAAAGGAAAGCCTTCATATAAACACTTCACTCAGGAAAAATAAATACCCTCAATCCTCGGTGAGCTCAATCCAATTAATAGAACTGGCGCAACAAGTCAAGAGAGTTGAAGCGTATGAGAAAAGAAGAAGAATTGGCGTTTAAATGGCTTCACTCCAGTTACATTCCCAAATCCAAACAAATCTTCACTCCTTTATCTCTGTCCTTTTGAGGCTAATATGTTTGCAAAATGTGCTAACATTAACACTACATTCCATTCTTAGCTCGAAATACATCTGATGCACATGTAAACAAAGATTTTCCTGGGATCGCCGTGTTTGAGTTACATATAAACATGGTGTTTGGAGTCGGATTGAATTGAACTGGGATTAACTGCAATCTGGGCCTGTAAACGGAGTCATTGTTCGCTGTTAATTCGAGTTAATGCTAACATTGTTCACAGGACCCATCTGTTGTTAACACAAATGCAGTCTTCATGTCCGCTTTATTTATGTTTAGTGAGGATGTGGACACGGCATTGAGCCCAGACAGATTAGACTATTGTTCCCTTTCAACAATTTAACAATGATTAAAGCCAGCATACACAATTAGCTGTTGGGAAAGCCAGTCCAAGTCTGATTGCTTCATTTGGCAATATCCACCCCGTGGTGAGCAGAGTGAGGCTTAGGCCATGTCCACACGTACACAGGTATGTTTAGAAACTTCTCCCTGCTTTCATCTCCTAGCACAGAACAAAAGTTGAGCCTGTGTGAAATGCATTTAAGGAACGATTGATTACAACCTCTTAGAATGAATGACCCTTCATTGAAACACCACTGTGAGGGCCAACATTTGATATCGTTTATTAATAGTGCTCAAATACATACACGATTTACATATGTTGCTTCCCCCCTATTTCTTTGAGATGGTTTGCTTCGTCTTTATTGGACTGTTTTGAGGTTTTATTACAAGATGTGAACGTGAAAGAGAGAAATACGGAGCAACACTGACTAACTAACTAACTAACTAACTACTAAGTAACTAAATAAATAACTAAATAACTAACTAACTAAATAACTAACTAAATAACTAAATAACTAACTAAATAAATAACTAACTACCTAAATAACTAACTAAATAAATAACTAACTAACTACCTAAATAACTAAATAAACAAATAACTAACTAACTAACTAACTAACTAACTAACTAACTACTAAATAACTAACTAAATAACTAACTACTAACTAACTAACTAACTAACTAACTAACTAACTAACTAAATAAATAAATAAATAAATAACTAAATAGCTACCTAACTAACTAACTGAATAAATAACTAAATAACTAACTAAATAAGTAACAAAATACTAAATAAATAAATAAGTAATGAATAAATAAATAAATAAGTAAATAAATAAATAACTAAATAACTAACTAGCTAACTACCTAAATAACTAACGAACTACTAAATAACCAACTAACTAAATAACTAACTAAACAAATAACTAAATAACTAACTAACAAAATAACTAAATAACCAACTAAATAAATAAATAACTACTAAATAAATAAATGAATAAATAAATAAATAAATAAATAAATAGCTAACTAACTGAATAACTAACTAACTAACTAACTAACTACTAAATAACTAAATAACTTACTAACTAAATAAATAATTAACTAAATAGCTAACTAACTGAATAACTAACTAACTAACTAACTAACTAACTAACTAACTAACTTCTAAATAACTAAATAACTTACTAACTAACTAACTAACTAACTAAATAACTAACTAAATAAATAAATAACTAAATAGCTAACTAACTGAATAAATAACTAACTAAATAACTAACTAACTAACTAACTAAATAAATAAATAAATAAATAAACAACTAAATAACTAACTAACTAACTAAATAACTAACTAACTAACAACTAACTAACTAACGGACTAACTAAATAATTAACTAAATAAATAACTAAATAGTTAACTAACTGAATAACTAACTAACTAACTAACTAACTAACTAACTAAATAACTTACTAACTAAATAAATAATTAACTAAATAGCTAACTAACTGAATAACTAACTAACTAACTAACTAACTAACTAACTTCTAAATAACTAAATAACTTACTAACTAACTAACTAACTAACTAAATAACTAACTAACTAAATAAATAACTAAATAGCTAACTAACTGAATAAATAACTAACTAACTAACTAACTAACTAACTAACTAACTAACTAACTAACTAAATAAATAAATAAATAAACAACTAAATAACTAACTAACTAACTAACTAAATAACTAATTAACTAACAACTAACTAACTAACGGACTAACTAAATAATTAACTAAATAAATAACTAAATAGCTAACTAACTGAATCACTAACTAACTAAATAACTAAATAAATAAATAACTGAAATTCCGCAGTGCTGTCACCTAGCCGGAGACTATTTTTAGGCTTGGCGTAATATCATTGCACTGCTGGAGCCATGATACGTCAGTAAAGTTTCTTGATTATTACGCCAGAATGTTTTGTCTGTCTTAGTACACAAGAGTCAAGGTTTAAATAGGGAAATCATCTAAACTCCTTTTTGATTTTTTTTAACGAGATGCTAACGGTCTAATCCAATTCAATGAACTATGCTAAGCTAAGCTAAAAGTCAGCTGAATGAATTCAACTCAAATGTTTAACTGGAGGGGAATTGTAAAATGAGCCTATTTCCCCCAAAATAGAAGACTGTTTAAGCATGAATTGCAGCCATATGTAGTCAAGCATGAGATGGTGGTAGTCATTTACACGAGCACAGGATTTTATCCTCCACTTAGGCAATTTCCTGCCATCTGAAATCATATACATATATTATGTATAAACGTACAACCTTGACATATTGAAAGTGTTTATCTAAGGTTTAAGGTTATGAAGGAGTCTGACATGGTATAACACTTTTGTGCAGTAACTTACGAGGTTTTCTTGCTTATAATGCATAGGCCAGGTCTACTTTGGGCCTATGTTGTTACTTTAGCCAAGGTTTCATGTGTCCCTCACCAGCTGAAAAGTTTTTCTAGTGTAATAAACCACAGCTCGCTATACACTAACTCATGTACGTGTATAAATCCCAGGGAAACCAAAGTTGAGTGTTATTACTATAAAAGATTCTGATCAACTGCTGAGACTGAACAAACAAACGCTGGTCAATTTGAAGGCGTTCGCTTATGACTGAACATTCCTGCGGTGGAGCCGTGACTAAGAGGTGAACTCGATTATTTTATTGTTTTAGGCTGGAAATAAACATGACATTTTACGGTTTTTATTATTTGATTGTATATATTTTATCGAGGACGACGCATACACATAATATACACTTCATTGAACATGTACACATACACTAC
This sequence comes from Danio albolineatus, assembly GCA_903798035.1. Lineage (NCBI taxonomy): Eukaryota > Metazoa > Chordata > Actinopteri > Cypriniformes > Danionidae > Danio > Danio albolineatus. The sequence goes on along the minus strand of CAIGQQ010030790.1, from coordinate 1,291,729 downwards.
CTAAGTCTTGTCGCCTATCCAAGCTTTAGGAACAACAAGTAATAACTTAACTTAAAGTTGATTATTTGGTATCAGAAGTGGTTTATATGAAAGGCGAGGCCTCTAGATTACACTGATTTCACCACAGTAAATATGATCATGTGTTGATGTTGACTGATTTATTGAGGACAGTGTGGTCTGACTCTGCTTAGACTAAAGTCTCGTCACTGAACCTTCAATAATGTCCAGTATAGAATATAAAGTCCTGCTGCAGTGGAGACAGAATGAATATTGTGTGTGACTCCCATGAGCTTGGATGAGGACTGCATCCACACATCTCTGCAGTGAATCCAATAACGCATTAATAAAGTCATCTGGAACGGCAGAGAAAGCGTGAAGACTCTCAGAGTTCATCAAGAGTCTTTGGGTTCATCTTCAACGCCTCCTCCTTCATCTGCTCAATAATGTTGATGTCTGGTGACTGGGCTGGCCAATCCTGGAGCAGCTTGACCTTCTCTGCTTTCAGGAGCTTTGATGTGGAGGCTGAAGTATGAGAAGGAGCGCTATCCTGCTAGAGAATCTGCCCTCTCCTGTGGTTTGTAATGTAATGGGCAGCACAGATGTCTTGATACCTCAGGCTGTTGATGTTGCAGACACTCTGCAGATCTCTCAATACTGAATGTAACCCCAAACCATGATGTCTCCTTCACCAAACTTGACTGATTTCTGTGATAATCTTGGCTACATGCTGGTTCCAGTAGGTCTTCAGCAGTGTTGGTGATGATTGGGATGCAGTTCAGCAGATTCTGACACATTTCCAATTGATCAACTAGAAGTCAAGTTATTATTTGTCGCTCTTACAACTGAAATCGACGACAAGACTATTGTCAGGTAGTGTAGACCTCACTTGTATACAATATAACTGCATCTTAACTATGTTTAAATATAAGAATTTTAATTAGTTAACTAGTAACTGATAGCTTTTACAGTTAAAGTTATCAGTAACTATTAATGTTATGGTAACTAATAACCTCATATTTTCCAGAATTTGATTGTAATGCAATAATGGCACCTTTTGTAAAGCTGCTTTGAAACAACAATCATTGTCACCCCAAAATGATCTGAGAAAATATGAAATTTCATCTGAGAAATATTGCTAAGCTACAGATGCAGAAAAGCTAGTTCATGCTTTTATGACCTCTAGGTTGGATTACTGTAATGCTCTGCTCGCCGGTTGCCCAGCCTCCTCTATCAACAAACTTCAGCTAGTACAAAATGCAGCCGCCAGAGTTCTTACCAGGTCTAGAAAATATGATCATATCACCCCAATGTTCTCCTCCTCACACTGGCTACCTGTTCAGTTTCGTATTGAGTTTAAAATATTGCTTCTTATCTATAAAGCTTTAAATAATCTAGCTCCTGTTTATCTAACCAACCTTCTGTCTCGCTACAATCCAACCCGCTCTTTAAGATCTCCACACTCAGGGCTTCTGGTAGTACCCAGAATAGCAAAATCAAGTAAAGAGGGTCGAGCCTTCTCATTTATGGCTCCTGAACTCTGGAATAGCCTTCCTGATAATGTCCGAGGCTCAGACTCACTCTCACAGTTCAACACTAGATTAAAGACCTATCTCTTTAGTAAAGCACACACTCAATACATCACATAGCGGTATGATGCATGAATGTGCTCCAGCATCTCCTTTATATACACTATGAACAGCAGCTACGCTAATTATTCTCTTTATTCTCTATCTCCAGCTGGGGATACTCATCCCGAGGCCCCCAGAGACTATGCAGCGCCACGGATGCGATCCAAGACCCGCGACGAGACGATTCCAAGGTTCCATAATCCTGGACCAGGCTGTATCCTAAGCAGCTGCTTGGTGCTTAGCGGAGTAGCAAGGACAGATGAGCCTCGAGTTCTCCAGCCTCCGGCGCCTAGACTGCAGCTAGAGCTGCGCATCGATGGATTACTCTTCAGTGTTTGGACTCTCAGTAGTGAATATTAAACCACACTGAACTGAACTGAACTGAACTCCAACACTAATAACTGGACTGACATTTTCAATTTACTATAACCTTCTATGTGAAGCTGCTTTGACACAATCTACATTGTAAAAGTGCTATACAAATAAAGGTGAATTGAACTGAATTGAAAAAAACGATGCCGTTAGCATCTCGAAAACAACCCCAAAATGCGTTAGTAGTTTAACTTTTAATAGGTTTTCTCAATTAAGAGATAATTTTGAACACATTTTGATTCATCTCCACATCCTACATAGAGCAAAAACTGATATAATGACAAGAAAAGAAACACACACACACACACACACACACACACAATTAAGGAGCAGTGCCTC
>CAIGQQ010030790.1:1172414-1189390 GCA_903798035.1 Danio albolineatus | reverse complement strand
AATGTGTTTATCACATATACATAATAAATATATATAACACACACACATATTATGTCAAAACAAACTTTTATTTTGGATGTGATTAATCACGATTAATTCTTGGACAGCCCTAATATATATATATATATATATATATATAAGGACGCAAGGAAAAAACTCGAGGACCGAAGAATCGAATCAAGTGAAAAGACACGTCCTTGTATCGTTTAGCGTCACTTCAAAACAAGCTAAATATAGCTGTATGCATTAAGTTTGGGTGGTAATATGGTATACCGTGGTATCGAAAAACAGCAAGTCTCAGTTTCAAAACCGTCATAAAAAACAACGCGCTCCAATAGGAGACAAGGATTGAATATTTAATATGATTTATTAATGTTTGTCAAGTTACCAGATCTTGAATGAAGTTCATTACCTCACACAATTGACGCAATATTCAAATCTTGTAACATATTTTACCTCAATCTGGCAACATACGTTACAACTCAGGTGCGTTGTTGATTATTGCGCAGGAGGTAGATGCGGGACTTGAACGGTGGCAGTAGCAACAAGCAGCTGCGTCAGTTGTAGTACACATGATGAAGGAAAAGAGTCAGGTCGTGCTTCGGCAAAGAAAACAATATATATACATGTAAATTTACCAGCAGCTGGACGGAAGAATTCATGTTTTTGTCTAGAAGCCACTTTAACAACGCCCACACTTTCTGCAAGGTGTTGATTTTAATGTCGGACACGGTGGGAAAAACGACATCACTCAGCATGTGAAACCACAACGGCACTAAAATTGTAAATAATGTTGAAATTATTACTAACGTCAAACTCCTTAGTGAATTTATTGTTATCGCTTCGCTTTACAAGACCTCATTGTGTCACCAGGAGCCATGGATACTGCTTTGGGCTCATTTGTATGTTTATTTTGTTATTTGTATAACAAATACCGGCGCCACGGTGGCGTAGTGAGTAGCACGTTCGCCTCACAGCAAGAAGGTCGCTGGTTCGATCCCCGGCTGGGCCAGTTGGCATTTCTGTGTGGAGTTTGCATGTTCTGCCCGTGGTTGCGTGGATTTCCTCCGGGTGCTCCGGTTTCCCCCACAGTCCAAAGACATGCGGTACAGGTGAATTGGGTAAGCTAAATTGCCCGTAGTGTATGTGTGTGAATGACAATGTATGGATGTGTTTCCCAGAGATGGGTTGTGGCTGGAAGGGCCTCCGCTGCGTAAAACAAATGCTGGATAAGTTGGCGGTTCATTCCGCTGTGGCGACCCCGGATTAATAAAGGGACTAAGCCGAAAAGAAAATGAATGAATGAATGAATAACAAATACCCCCCACCCAGTTCTCTGACAGGGAACTCGAGTGTCATCAAGTGACAGGTGTGAAGGTATGTTGCGGGACAACTATACAGGCTTGTTACTACTAATTAAGGATATCGAAATATATTAAAATGTGCTTGTTTGTTGTGAAAGTTTGTGATAATGCCAAAAAAATACTATTTTTCGCATCTCCTGTTTTCGGTGTGCAGTCATGCTGCCGTTGTAGATAGAGTATTCTGGGAAACTTTCTTACGCCTTGGTTTCAAGTGTGGTCTTGAAAAATCTTCGCATCTATCCCTTCCCCTTAGCCTTACGCCTTCAAGCCGAAGAGACTTGGGACACCCCTATCCCTTCACATGAACGCGCAAAACGAGGGGTAAGGGGAAGGGCTAAGGGGTAGAATTGGGATTGGGCCTTTAACTCATTACAAATTGTCATGAGATTGTGTTTAGATCCCACAAAGAAAACTCAAAACTGTAGTTATAAAAACTGGTGCATTAAAGAAACCAAAAGGCTCTGTATATAACTGAAGAAAACTAAATAAATCAAATAAAAATGTATTTTAAGAAACATTTGAGGTCACACTTTATTTTGATGGTCCGATTGTTGAGTTTAAGTTACATTGCCCCTAATTCTCTTTAGATTATCAGTAGACTGTTAGGTTGGGGTTAGGGTAAGTTGACATGTACTTGTTAAGTTTCTTCTAGTCAGTTAAATGTCTGTTGAATGTCAGTATCAGCAGATATTAAGCCGACAGTCTACTAATACTCAAATGGACCATCAAAATAAAGTGTTACCAATGTAAATTATTTAAGTTGTTAATATTGTTGTGCATGTTATTTTGTTCTGGTTTCAGTATTAGTGTTTGGCAGTTTGTAATAAAGGGACAGTTTGTCCCTTTATTAATTCGGGGTCGCCACAGCGGAATGAACCGCCAACTTATCCGGCATTTGTTTTACGCAGCGGATGCCCTTCCAGCCACAACCCATCTCTGGGAAACACATCCATACATTCTCATTTACACACATACACTACGGACAATTTAGCTTACCCAATTCACCTGTACCGCATGTCTTTGGACTGTGGGGGAAACCGGAGCACCCGGAGGAAACCCACGCAACCACGGGGAGAACATGCAAACTCCACACAGAAATGCCAACTGGCCCTGCCAGGGATCGAACCAGCGACCTTCTTGCTGTGAGGCGAACGTGCTACTTACTACACCACCGTGGCGCCCAAACAAACGACAATTAAAACTATTTAATTATAGTTATTACATGTATTATTCTCATTATTCTACATGAAATTATTCTCATGTATCTAAAACTATACACAGTAGTCTGTCCGGGCTAAAGATCCCAGAAATGTGTCGTATGAACTAATTACGAATTGCCATGATAGTATCCCACAAGAAACATTAGATTTTCTGATGATAAAAACTGGAGCATTATGGAAACTAAAAAGCAGTACACCCAGCTGAAGAACCAATGCAGCACCAAGAACGAAACCTTCCAAAGCATTTACTTTGAGACCACTTGCATAATTTAATCTTTCTAAATGAACACAAAAGGAAACAATGACCTTGTGAAAGCACTTCACAGGATTTTTTAATCTAAGATCATCCGTCCACTTAATTATATAGTTAATTTAGGAGTCCGCTAATTTAAAGTATGTGTAACGTAGCGTAGCAGAATCTGAGTGGGGGCGAGCTTTCAGTTCCCGGAATACTTTGTTGGTGCATTTGGAGGTAGGCAGGGAATGAAAAATGTCTAGCTAACTTGTTAAGATGTCTCCTAAGATGTCTGCATCCGGTTTGTTTGTGTAGATAGTATAGATGTATCCTTCGTTGAAAGACTTTTAATGGAGCAAGCTCAATTTCGACCAAGACGAAAAAACTGCAGTCATAAAATATTTGCTTGTTTATCTCTAAAGCTCGCTTGAATTCGTTCTAGACCATTAGACATGATGTTATGGGCTTTGAAAGCCTGTCTGAAACCAGTTTCCTGAGGAGGTGCCTTTACTCAAATGCTTTAGGAATTAAGTGTTATTTTATGTTTCTTGGACTCCATAACAGCATAAGTTGCAACTTCAAGATATTTGGCTAAAGATAACATGTAAATGTTTAAATCAGTATGTTTGTACACTGTACACTATAAATACAGTGTCTGGATAGATTTAGCAGTTTAAAGGTGAGGTAACATTACTAATTCCATCACATTTTGGGGGACAAAAATTATGTGTAAACCTATGAAGCAAAGCTTACAAACACTGTATGTCCTTCAACCAAGCAGTTTTTTGTTGCTTAATAGGACAACTAATTGTGACAAATAGTAACATCATGGGGGGTAAAATTACCACTTTTACCACATTCCAAATGACATAAATTCTAATTAAAATGAATGGATGGAATTTGCTCTTAACATAGTCAAGGCTGAGTTTGTATTGCATGATTTTAGCCCATTTTTTAACTTTCTGACAGGCTTTAAGTCAGAGTCAAATCGGTGCTTGGTCATACGAGAAACAGTCACACAGTGTGAATTGTCTATGACATAATCAGAGAGAATCATGGGTCCAAAAGCTGGCTCATTGACGCTCATTTTCTGTCTTATTGGACCCAGAAAAGGAGGAACATTTGAGAAAAAGGTAGCAGGAGCACCTGTTTATATGATTGTTTAAGTATACCTTATGTACTAGGGTTGTCACAATACTGGAATTCGATATTTAAGATTGTGCTCGACAGTGCTGAAATGTTCGCGGAAATTGGACGTTTTTAAATTTAAGTACTGATTGATATCGAATCCCAGTATCGTGACAACTCTACTATGTACCTGTCACGATCACCAGCAATCTACAGCCAGAGATGGCTGGTTGAAACACACACACACACAGTCATCTCATGAACTACAGATCTGCTTGTAAACGGACTACATTTCCAGTCATGCAGCACACACACACTCCTGCTCCAAATCACGATTGATTGCACACACACCACCGGAGGACTGTCAAAGACTGATTACTAAGGGCAGACGGAATCTGCGGGCATTTTCTGCTATTTCTGTGGAATATTTTGTTAAAAATCTGCGGATTTATGCGGAATGAATTTAGGAGTATCATAACAAAAAAATTAATATATGAAATAAAAAGTAATACCTTTTTAACTTGTATTTAATGTTTACAATGTGAATCCAATTAGATCCACTTTATTTGGTAAACAAAGCAAGCATCTCAAATAAAATCTCTCGTAAAAGACAGATAATAGTCCTTTACAAACTGTATTGTAAATAAATCGTATGAATATTTTCATATTAGTCAATATTATTACTGAAATAAATTTAAAAACAGAATAAATATACATTTACACACTTTTACACAAGTAAATAAACAGAATCAATGATGGGCTAAAAATCTGCGGAATTCTGTGCGCGCTGATTCCGTGTGGACCTACTGATTACACACACTACATACAGTAAGCAGCACCTACACACACAGTCGTCACTTGGTATTGTTATCTGTATGTGACCTTACAACGCGTTTCCCTTTTGTTCCTGTCTTCTGTGTTTTGATCCTAGCCTTGCTTGTGTGTTTATCCTTGTCTGCCGCCAGCCTTTTGCCTGTTCTTGACTACGACTCTGGATTCCTGTGCATATCTGTTTGCCCACGTTGACCAATGCTTACTGACTTTCCTAATTAAATCTGCGATTGGATCCTCACCGCCGTTGTCAGTGTCATCAAGTGTTACAGTACCATAGTAAACACTGCTCCATCCGAAAGCAGGCGGTGGAGATTTACAACTGATTACACAACCAGCTAATTACACAAAATGAAAACACCTTTGATCAATCTTGTAGCCCTACTCTCCAGGATGAGTTCATTAAATCAGGGAGCAAACAAGTATACATATACAAGTATGCTTGTTCAAATTACTTATTTAAAATAAGCTGAAACAACACAAGTCTTGTTTTTTTAGGGACAACTTAATGGTGTTGTGTTCAGTCAACTTAAAATAAAAAATAAAAAAAGTAACAACACTAAATTAACTTAATCGATTTGCCTTGGAACGACATGAAGGAATTGTGTGGAACCCAGCATCTTTTACAATGCAGTTTTTACAACAAAACAAAATAAAGTGGCTCAAGTTTTGGATCTGTACAACAGGATGAAGAGTTTTACCATCTGGAATATATGCATCCTAAAAGAGATGTTGAACTTTTCCCATAGGCACCAATTGATCGAGGTGAATGCGGTTTCACCTGACCGATTCCAGAATGAGGGGTCAGCTGCTGACCCTACGTTCCCCTTGATCTCTGCAATCACAAGATTGAAAGTAATATTATGACATACAAAGTCCCGATTTCCCAGTGTTTTCTTTACTCCGAGGTGGAAACATTCCGCCTAAGGTAAGCTGCGAAGAACCTCCGTTGAACCTTTATTTTGGAGAGCGTAGGGAGTAATGGGAGTTGAAATGAGATCAAAAACTTGATCCATGACCTCGACCTCCACCTCCTGAGCAGGAGCCACATTGTCTCGTGACTCCCGCTGACTCCTGAACCACTGACCAGACGTGGAGAAGATCACATCGTGCGCTTTTATTTGCATGTCTATGTGTGAATGTGCAAGCAAGCATCCGACTTCCTCTCTCCACAGGTGTGGGGATGAAGAGCGGCAACTTACCTCCAGCCAGATCTTCCTTTTCTGCAAGCGCCGTTATCAAAAAATATTTTATGTATCCGACGGCGCAGCTTGCATGCATTCTCTTCGCCACCTGTTAGCGATGCACTTTCCATGCCACCGAATGCAAATGAGGCCACAGCCCTGTTAATAATTGAGCCAAGAGGGGCATCTTCAAAGTGTACGCAGCAGATGTCTGAAATCCCCAGGGAGCTCGACATGAAGAAATTGATAAATAAAGAAGGCTTGTGGAAATACAGATGGATATGCGGCCAAGGAGAAACGGAGGGGGCAGAGATGCGATTAATTCCTGCTGGCATGACTGTATTACAGTAAGAAGCAAGTCCGAGACATAAAGGAGACAGTATTTGAGATGCCTTGATCACCACAGGGGCTTGTTGGTGTGATTAAACATTTCGCAAAGCCGACAGGGATCAGGAAACACTTGTTTAGGTTGTGACTTCTGTATAGGATGAGTTGACAACAGAAAATTAGCACGCCATGCTTTCAATAGAGGGCGGACTGGCTTTATTTTCAAATCATATCTGCTAAGGCATGATGAAATTAGCAAAATGTGATGGGGAAAAGGAGTTCACTGTCCAGCTTTCTCCTGATCAATGTCACAAACTTAAAGAAACAAGAACAAGCAATATTCCTGAACATCAAGGAAATAATATTAATAGCTAGTTTAATTCAGCTAGCCCCTGCTGGCAGATGTTGTAACTACACCATTCGGTATTTGAATCAGAATCAGTTTTATTGCCAGATATGCTTCGCACACAAGGAATTTGCTTTGGCTACAGAAGCTTCCAGTGTACATGAAGTGACAACACAGAATAAATATGAAAAAAAGACGATAGACATTAACAGAGATGCAGTCAGTCCTAAAAGATCTGGATGTTGAAATGATTTGTTATAAATATACAGGTTATAATGTGCTGTGCACAAATGTGCAAGGAGAAGTATTGCATCGTATGTTGTTATGAGGTGCTGTGTACAAGTGCGTATGAGAAAGTATTGCACGTTTAATGCACAATAGTGAAATATTGAACTGTTCATGAGGTAGATGGCCTGAGGAAAGAAACTTTTCCTGTGTCTGTCTGTTCTTGTGCTCGGTGCTCTGTAGCGCCGGCCAGACGGTAACAGTTCAAACAGGAAGTGTGCTGGGTGCGAGGCGCCCAGGGTGATTTTGCAAGCCCTGATTTTGATTGATTCTTTAAAGGTGCCCTAGGATGAACATCTCAGTACAGTAGTCTCTCGCTATAACGTGGTTCACCTTTCAGTTTCGCAGATTTTTCCAGTTTTTTTTTCCAGCATTGTGTTCTGCGCAAGCGGCAACCTCCCGCTCTCCCTGGGGAAGCCAATACAGAAGTAACTAAAACTTGCAATTCATCGAAAAGTCCGCTAGTCCTGGCTGTCCTGACTCCATAATAGAGCAAATCTCTATTGAGCCCACTGGTGAAATGGCCAACTTTACAGCAGAAAAAAAGGTGTTTACAGCCTGGTACAAAGAACGATTTTGGTTCATATAGCTGATATTACCCTTCATGACAACTGTGAGGGGGTGAATTTTTTTATAACTCATCCGTTTCCTGTATATTAGGCTAAATTAAGTTTGCATAATTAAGGGCGTGGCCACTTGAGTGACAGCTAGTCCCGCTGGTCGCCGTCACGTCACCTCAGCAGATTCCGGCTGATTCATCGTATTTTTGTGTTGTTTTATATGGCTTTACACAGTCAGTCGCCTTTTGGAATTATTTCCTGCAATTATCAGATGATATGGCATGCTGTGTGCGCTTAATTGTGCTCACAAACCATTCACGTGGCCTCCGTTTCCGAGGTGAGTGAAATTATATACTTATACCATCTCTATAAATGTAATTGCTTTATTTAGGATAATTTATGATTTATAATGTTCTTCAGAACTCTAATGCACTCCAGAATCTGACAGATTGATCAGCTGTAGTGTATAAAATCGTCATCTGAAGCGTTGTCATACAGTGTTCCGCCTGGATTTCTTAAATAGCCCTGCATTTACTAACACAGACTATATCTGAAGTGTTTGGATGTAATTCGCACTTTCTTCCTGATGAAAAACGTCTTAAGATCGATGTTAAGTGGCTTGATGCATTACAACAGTGTTTTCAACAGACTAAACACTTTATTGATATAGTGTACAGCCGAGCACATGTGGTCAGAACACAAACGAGTCGCAGGTAATGAAATATTATGTGTTTCTCCCATAAGAAAGCTCTTAGCTAAATGCCAGCATGCGTCCTGTAGCTCCGCTCACGCTCCGCCCACGCTCCGCCTCTTTGCCCTTGTTTGGTATGCCTCGGTTGGTGCAATGACGCGCGAACAAAATGGTGACGGTTGACCACGCCTACTAGTAGCTTCTTTTGGGTTCATCAGAAACCTATGGGTGACATCACGGATACTACGTCCATATTTTTTAAAGTCTATGGTTCTGCGTCCTGATTGGCTGGAATCAATCTCCCCCGTGTCTCCTGTACAGTATAGAATGCGTTGAGCTTGTCAAATGAACATAAATCTTTGATCGCTAGCGTTGTAAGTTCTAACAAGGATGGAAAAAGTGTTGTAACTGTCTGCAGAAAGACCATCGTAATGGGGGTCGCACACCAGGGTGCCGCGCCACGCAGCGCTGTGCATTTTAGAATTGTAAACAGGGCCATGCACAGACATTTCGAGGGGCAGTAGCCCAAACTAAATAAAGGGGCACTAAGTGGGTGGCAGTGTTGCCAACTATTTCCAATGAAAAGTAGCTAAAGCCTGCCCAAAAAGTAGCTAAATGTTGGCAGATGACGTCACGCACTAATTTGCATATCAGTGACGTCATCATGTAATATCTGACAAGCGTAAGCCCGTCATAGGCGCCGTGTATTATATTATATTAAAACATTACATCCAGATGCACAATAAATAGGTTCTTATTAACATACTCCTTTACGTGATGACGTCCTTGTGGGTCCAACTTTATATTAAGTGGCCCTAACTAATATGTACTTACACCGGAATTAATAATTCATTACAATGTACTTATTGTGTAAATACATGTGTTTACATTGTACTTATGCTTTATTAAACACCTGCATGTAATTAAATCTGCAATTAATTTTTGTAATTACATTTGTAAATACACTGTTGACCATCCCTTACACCTTAACCCACCCTTAAACCTAACGATACCACCAAACCTGTCTCTAACCTTACCCATATCCCACCTCAAAAGCACCAGAATTATTCTGCAATACATTATGAACACAGCAAGTACATTGTAATTAGATTTACATGTAAGTACATAGTAGTTAAGGACACTTAATATAAAGTGAGACCCAATATACTAACACAATATGCTACTTACTACGCTTTCCTACATATACACACAACTGTAGCTCCAAAATATTTTACTTTTATTTCAGTCTACCATCCAAAACCTTTCCCAAAAGCACTGTAAACGTGGTGTGACATCCCCCCCAACTCAGAATTTACAATCTCTGTGGTTCTGCTTCGATTGTGTGGTCTCTAATCCAAGCTGTCTATAGTCTAGAGCCAAACTTGGCGAAGTAATCAAAGCTTAATTTTTCTTTCCCCACATCCTGACGTGGTCAACCAACCGTAAAATATAAGAACAGCACTGTGTACACTGAATATTACATCCAATATCTGGCAGAACGTGGATCCTCATTGAATTATAAGTAATGTAAGTTTGAGTCCGGCCTGATTTGATTCCCTTCGAAATCCATTTCATTAAGTTACGCCTTTCATGCCAAGCGTTACATTCTGTGCAGAAACGCTCAAGTGCAGACAGTTAAATTCAGAGTGACGTGCCCACAACAATACCTTTGTTGATCACAAAGCAGTGGAACAGAAAATTGGCAATTAGCGACAGTCTCGTTACAAATACAAAGCATAGGAGAGTCGATGAAATTGGCACCGCTGAGTTCTCATTAAAAAGAGCTGGGAAGGAAAGTTGGAGGCCAGAGCGACACTCTTGGACAATTAGATCAATATCCCGCATGTCTCCCCGATGCCAGCAGAGTGTTAATGAGCCTCAAAACAGCCAGGCACAGTATGCGGCCATCTTCAAATAGATTCGTGAATGAAAAAATATCAACTGGAATGGATCAATAATCGCAGCCGGGAATCGCAGTTAGTGATAATAAGCCTATTCAGCAAGAATTTAATGTGCAATTAGCCCAGAATTAACTTCAGAAATTACATATTTAATCAAAGGAGCTTGAATATCTGCTACATTTAGTATTACAGAGCCATTGCTGATGGTACTATAGGGTAACTAGTGTGATACTAAGCGGTTGCAAGCAATCTTTAAGTACAACAGGTTGTTTGGTTTGGTTTTAGGCCTGGTCCATGTGGAAATACATTTATCTGGCTTGATCAGTCTTGAGTTTCCACTGCCAATACTACCATACTTGGTAGACAGGGTGTACAATAGAAAGATGTGATCAGTGTCAATTCTTGCTCGAAAAAGAAAGCCAACAGTAGGGGTTGTTCGTATATCATGTCTTTCGCTAACTGAACTTCATAATTTCAGGTGTAGAGGAAAAAATAGAGAGAGGATGTGGTAGACCTTCCACTTTCCACGTTGTGGTGGGGAAGGAGTGGTCAAATGCTCCGCAACCATGGAGAGTAGGTCAGGAGACCGGCAGCTGGAAAAGCAGAGCAATCAGAGTTATGATTAACACCAGTTTCTTCTTAGCGATTGGGTCGGAGAGACGCTTTTTAAGCGAAAAGATGGGCCAGTCGGACTTGACATTCTGGCAGCGATGTCTCTTCTTCTTCCCAGGTTTCAGCACCAATGTAATACACTTCGTATAATACGAGGGAAGAAGAAGACAGGGTTGGCAATTCAGATCAATTGTTTATTTTGTTTTTGCATGGACGACCCTACTTTTCCAGCCTCTGGTCTCCTAACTTGCTCTCTACGGTTGCGAGGCGTTCAACAACTCCTCCCCGCCACAAATAGATTTGTGAATAAAGAAATATCAACTGGAATGGATCAATAATCGCAGCCGGGAGTCGCAGTTAGTGATAATAAGCCTATTCAGCAAGAATTTAATCTGCAACTAACCCAGAATTAACTTTAGAAATTACATACTTAATCAAAGGAGCTTGAATATCTGCAACATTTAGTATTACAGAGCCATTGCTGAGGTATTATAGGGTAACTAGGGTCGATACTAAGCAATCTTCAAGTGGTCGACAGGCCTTGTTTTGTTTTAAGCCTCATCCACAAGGAGAAACCTCCAGCTGTCTGTAAGAGTTTCGAATCAGTCCCTAAGTTGTCCTCAGTGTGAAAATATGCATCTCAAAATTATTTAGGCGTTTTCTGAAAGGATGCAAATACACTAAAATGCTGAAAAAAACAAAAACAAAGAATATGTGGGATCTGTGCGATTTTTCCAAACAGCAGCAGTTGAATTTTTGAAGAGGGGACTTATTTATAGTGGATTATTTTCTCTTCTGAATGATCAATTATGTAAACATATCATACTTTATGTGAAAAGTCTCATTCAAATCAGTTCTAAATAGAAAAACTTAATTCATTTTGGTATGATCCCTTTTAAAGTCGCCATGGAATGAAGGTTAAGAATGTCCTTTATTCTGCTATCTTGTACATCCAAGATTGGATTGTTGATTGAAGGGTGTTGCTAGTACTCTGTTGTGAGCGTGAGCTAAAGTAAGAGTTCCTTTAGCCAAAATTGCTCCAGGTTCGTGCAGTGCAAGTAACAGCAGAATCAGAATCAGAAAGAGCTTTATTGCCAGGTAGAAAGAAACTGAAGAAACTGTCAGGCTGTTCTGGTCCACAAGAAGGGAACAGTTCACAGAGGCAGTGTGCTGGGTGTGAGGGGTCCAGAGTGATTCTGGTAGCCCTTCTGCTAGCTCTGGATAAGTACAGTTCTTGGAGAGTAGGGAGGGTTGCACCAGTGATTCGCTCAGCAGTCCTATTACAGCAGGTACTTATGCCACTAGTTCTAGGCACTATGAAAAGTTTCTCCAGTGCAAAATTCCCTATAGGCAGGGCTTAATTTTTGCTGAAACACGCCTGAGCTGAAACTTCTTAAATTTGACCCAGGACCTCATTTTACCAATCCATCTCCTCAATCGCCCTACTCCCCTGTCCACTGTTCACCTTCAATTTCTTCCACGACAATAGCCTAGTGGTTAGCATTTCAGAGTGTCCTGTGTTCAAATCCCGGCCACAGAACACTACCACTAGGTTGTTGGTTAAAGTCATTCATAGTCAGGTTGCTTGGTTGTTCCATGACTTAAAAAAATTGCTAAAAATGCTATCCTAAAGAGCACCTATTATGCAAAAATCGCTTTTATAATGAGTATAAACACAGTTGTGCGGCAGTAGTGTGTGAATATAACAAGCTATTAATTATAAAACTTAATTATTTCTATTTTTTATAACCACACTTGATATAAACAGTCTGCATGAACACTTTGATTGTACGTGTCATCAGAGGGGGAAAGCCCCACCCATTTGTGATGACATCTCCCTCATTAGCATAAACAACCCAGAGTAAGAAGCAGCTGTCCGCCTTTAGAGTTTTGAATCTGCCCCTATGCTGACACACAGGCGTTTATAGCTCCGGCCTCTTTAAATAAGAGCACAAACTCATTTGAATTTAAAGCGACGGTCACCAAAACGTGTCATAAAACATTAATTATGAGATATTTTGAGCTGAAACTACACACACACACACACACTCGAGGAACATCTAGAGCAGGGGTGCCCAAACTTTTTAGTATGAAGGGCCAAAAACCGAATACCGAGAGCCGCGGGCCGAAGGAAAATATACCAAACTATATTACGTTAAAGTTGCCAAGAGTAACTGGAGTAATTATTAAAAATAAATTGAAAATAATACTAGATAACTAATACAAATTTTAGTATAGTATTCAGTACATAGAATAGTAATTCAATCTAATTAATATACATCATTTAATTGAAACAATTTCAGCTAGGTTTTACGATCAAACAAAGGGTTACATTCAATTTCAAATTGACAATCTTGAAATAAACCACATCCTCTTTCCTCTCTTCTCAGAAGGGGTGGCGGGCCAAATCAAAGGTTACCATGGGCCAACCTCGGCCCCCGGGCCCTAGTTTGGGCATCTCTGATCTAGAGTTATTTGACATCTTGTAAAAACCCTCATAATTGGTCCCCTTTAAGCTGTTTGCTACATTGTTTTTGGTACTATGAAGTGGTTTGTGGGTGTGTTGTTAATATATTAACTACGCAGTTGTTAAAGTATATCTGGACGTTCACTAGATAGGAGAACAGTCCTGAGGTAGACA
The DNA here is from genome assembly GCA_903798035.1 of Danio albolineatus. Taxonomy (NCBI): domain Eukaryota; kingdom Metazoa; phylum Chordata; class Actinopteri; order Cypriniformes; family Danionidae; genus Danio; species Danio albolineatus. The sequence continues at coordinate 1,176,065 of CAIGQQ010030790.1, read as the reverse complement.
TTTCGGTCTTAGATTAGAGGTCTTGCAAAAACCTAAACCTAAGTGTGTTGACTCTTCCGAGCCAATCAAATCAGCCAATAAAGACAGATACACGGTTACGCATGCAGAATTTTCCCCTTCATAAGGTAAGCACATCAAGCATTGGCCATGTAAATATCAGATAACATCCCTCTCCAATATGAGAGTTCAGTAGTCGGTGATACAGAAACAAGAGTCGTGTGCTCTGGAAACTCTTCTGGAAACCACACGACTTGAATAACAAAGCCGGCCACATTAAACACGGCGAGGGTGCCAGCGAATGCCAGTGTGTCTGTGCATGGTCAAACAGCGTTCAGTTTGTTTTAACGGTCTTAACAATCCAGTTAACAGTAGTAGATCAAATGTACACTTTAGTAGGACTGAGGCAGGGAACAAAACCACTGGCCGACTAAGAAAATTAGCAATGAAAGCCACAATAACACTGGATTGACCCCAAGTTTGCGTCTCCCAGCGAGCTCTAATTAACACCTCCGGAGAGATTGTGGTGAAAATAGATGGATACGGCGTGGAGATGAAAGACGGGGGGTAAATCTATATAACGATATGGCTCTTTCTTGCAGGAGCAGTGAAAAACGTTAATGATGTTGAAGAAGCGGAGAGTAAATATGGATTGTGACTGCTTTGTTCTTGAAGTACGGAACTAAATAAAGCGCAGTTAAGCCCATCAAAGGCTGATCATATGATTATTGTAGCTTAATATATGTGTTTTTGTAAAGTTTTTGTATTTAATTGTATCATACGGCTGTGAAATATAGTTTATTTGGTTTTTAGATAGTAATTAATGTGATTTTAACCTGTTAAACTCTGCGTTCCTGATACTGGGCACAACATGACGTCATCAGGAGAATAACTATAGTTTTTAAGAGGTCTGTCTGTATCAATAACACCATATGACCCACCGAGTGAAAGCTTAGAATGTCTATTTTCAACCGATATACATCACTTTGATATTTGTAACGAAGTTATTTACTCTTATTTTACACTTAATTTACACTATGTCGACCGCTCCGATTGTGTACATGGTTCAGTATGGATATTTTTCATATCGCTCATATATGACACACATGAGCAAGTCATACATCAAATGAAAGCTCTCATTCCCAACAACAAGGATCCACTCTTATTTTTTTTTGATTTACAATCACTCATCCAACAGTCTTCGAATTAATCATAAGGTATAAACTCCTTTTTTGTAAATATACAAAGGAAATTATTGATTATTTGCTCTGTGAGCGCCAGCAAATGGCACAGATAGCCAAACAAGCTGTATCGTCTTTTACCTTAGGATCTCCGCCACAAAATGAGCCCATTTAAGCATTTTCTGAGGTTGTGTGCTCGAGTAATCCCCTGCTGTGTCTCGTAAGTGCCAAACGCAACAAATTAGGGTCATGATATTCCAAAATTCAGGAAAATATGATTACGTTAAATAATTATTGCATACTACATGATAAAGACAAAATTCTTTTTTCTAGTGCCTCCTGACATATGCTGGTAACAATCAAAAATCTCTGTAGTTTGATAGAGCACACAGGACCTGAGTTATACACTTTCTAAAACGGGCTTTAGGACAAAAAATACTAGAAGCGGTTTGTGTTGAGATGGTTCATCATAGAATAGACAACATATCTAATAATATTTATCACTTACAGCAGTTTTTTTGTAATTTCAAGGGGATTTCTGTAAAATGACGTAGAGATATTGGATTTATTGTACTGTATATGGGTATGGGGAGACTTTAAAATTAGGTAGGTGGAAATAAAAAAAAGGCATTTTTCCTCCTTGCAGTTGGAATAGAATAACTCCTACATACATTATTATAAAGACTAATTTCCTTTTTCTTGTGTTTGCTGACATCTGCTAGAAAGAAATAAAATTGTTTGCAGGACGCTGGAGCACTCAAGGCCTGAGTTTCACCTTTCAAACTTCAGTTTATATGTAAAAAAAAAAACCTTTTTGTGTGTGTTTATTGTAACACAGACAATATATAAAACAATTGTTAGCAATTTCAACAGTATTTTGTGAAATTTCAAAGGGTTTCCTTTCAAATGATACCAAACTTTTGTATTTACTCCTCTGCTTGTGGGAAGCTTTTTAAATTGGAAGGCCAAATTCAGGCGGAATTACCCAAAATAGCCCAAAAGCTTGAGGGCACATACATGAACCCTTTTTTAAGATTTTATATCACTACTATGGTTGTTCTGAGTGTGCCAGTCTAGGTTCAGATCAAAACACAATTCAGAATGTTTTATTATAATGTGTTAAAAAGTGTAATTTTGGGGGCGTGTACACAGGTCGCTGTTTTAGGGGTGTGTTGTCTCACATGAAAATTAGTTTTGACTTCCCGCCAATCTTAACAAGGGGGCGGAGCCAAGAGCGCCCCTGCTTTGTGTACGGCAACAGACAGGCAGACAGAGAGAAGCATTCAGCCGTACGTGTACGACCCGGACTCGCACACAGAGTCAAGCAGAGACGACTGTTGAGGAATCAATAATCCGAATGAGCCAGAATGTGTCAGAGTTGTAGTTACAACATCATTTATGTCTTTGTCCAGTTTTACAGCCGCTATGTACCGATGCATGCATCATCCGTAATGCGTTTGATAAAGTTCGCCATATCAGAGTTCTACAAACAAATACAGACGAGACATAAAGATATCCACTAAGATAAACACTGCATTGGTGTGATTTATATGCAGAAAGGATTGCGGATTGTTGGAACTGATCCATTTTTCAATAACAATTTATTCGTGAATCCCGAGTGGAATTTTCCCGCATTCTCAAAGCAGTCTGCGCTAAAATGGTGAGCGCAAACATACGACAGTTTAGGTACGTTTTCAGGCACCTGATCGTTAAAGATAAAACTCAGCCACTTAAGCCTCTGTTGCTCAGTTCCAGGAAGACGATGAAGGCTCTTGTGTTGAGCCTTGCATCCAAAAACAGCGCAAGGGTGTTCCTTTGGTGGCATCGCTTCGACTCACACTAAGAAAACGGCAGACGTGAAACAACAAACTGAGGATATGGTAATGCGAGCCTGTCAATCAATATGGGTGGGCGGGGGGACCGCACTACTACGTAAAGTTGCGGTCGGTCTCAAAACCGCTCCAATTGGTCCACCGTTTTTATGTTGTTAAATTCAAGAAAAGGACTGGGTATGTTTATATCAGCCCAATATGACCGTCTATACACTATACCTACACATATGTCTGTCCAAACAGCTTAAAAAGTAGATTTTTCATCAAAGGTGCCCTTACAATGGACTAAAATGTCAGTCCACTAAATTGGCCGTAGCGTATGAGTGTGTGTGTGTGAGAGAATGAGTGTGTATGGGTGTTTCCCAGTACTGGGTTGTGGCTGTAAGGGCATCTGCTGCGTAAAACATACGCTGGAATAGTTGGTGGTTCAATCCTCTGTGGGGACCCTTGATAAATAAGGAAATGAATGAATGAAAAAGTCCAAATATCTAACACTGCTAGTGTGGTTTTTATATAACGTCATGAAGAAAAAACACTTATTGTGTTAAATTTGTAAACTATAAGTAAGAGAAACTCTGTATCGAGACTTTATCTGCCAGACGCTCGTCTTTAATGAATTTAAACTGCCTCCAAAAAAAAAA
>CAIGQQ010030790.1:1155196-1165544 GCA_903798035.1 Danio albolineatus | reverse complement strand
TCCGGACCAGCCGAGCAGAACCGGCTGACAGCCCAGGAGCTCCAGCAGCCATCCAGAGTGCTCCCCGGCCTGCAGCTCATTATGATGTCGGCCGAAGCGCTCAATTCCCGGCTACACTCACATCTGCCCCCCGCCCCTGTCCATCACCATCCAGAACAGCCTATTTGTTTCATACGAGCGCCATTTGACCACCTCACGGCTTATCGTCCCGTTCTGGAGGACATATTAATCACTGATGTGATATGATTTAAAGAATGTTGTTTAATGTGTTTTAGAAATATGAGCGCATGTTCGGGTTGAAGAGTGCAATAGCGCCGTGCTGTGGACAAAAGATGAGCTACACTGAATGCAGTTGAGTTGACAGCAAGAAAAACTCCCACAAATACAAACATTCATTCATTTTCTTTTCGGCTTAGTCCCTTTATTAATCTAGGGTCGCCACAGCGGAATGAACCGCCAACTTATCCAGCATTTGTTTTACACAGCGGATGCCAATTTTTTGGCCCACTCATTTTTGCAGAATTGTAATTCAGCCACACTAGAGGGTGTTTCCAGCACCAACCTCCTTTTTAAGATCATGCCACAGCATCTCAATTGGATTCAGGTCAGGGCTTTGACTAGGCCACTCCATTCATTCATTCATTCATTCATTTTCTTGTCGGCTTAGTCCTTTTATTATTCTGGGGTCGCCACAGCGGAATGAACCGCCAACTCATCCAGCATATGTTTTTGCAGCGGATGCCCTTCTAGCTGCAACCCATCACTGGGAAACACCCATACACTCTCACATTCACACTCATACACTACGGACAATTTAGCTTATTAAATTCCCAAGTACATTTAAGACTTTAAGACATCTTTAAGATCATTATGAAGGAAATTTTAGACTAAGGAGTTTTTCGGACGGCCCAGATGGAAGATATTTTTATTTGCCCTTTCAATATATATATATATATATAATTCAAAACGTTTAATAGTACGAAAATAATTTACATTTAGTAATACAATAATAATATACATTTATTAATTTGTTTTTCGGCTCAGTCCCTTTATTAATCTAGGATCGCCACAGCGGAATGAACCGCCAACTTATCCAGCATTTGTTTTACACAGCGGATGCTCATTTTTTGGCCCACTCATCTTTGCAGAACTGTTGTAATTCAGCCACACTAGAGGGTGTTTTCCAGCATGAACCACCTTTTTAAGATCATGCCACAGCATCTCAATTAGATTCAGATCAGGGCTTTGACTAGGCCACCCCATTCATTCATTCATTCATTTTCTTGTCGGCTCAGTCCCTTTATTAATCAGGGGTCGCCACAGTGGAATGAACCGCCAACTTATCCAGCATATGTTTTACGCAGCGGATGCCCTTCCAGCTGCAACCCATCACTGGGAAACACCCATACACTCACACATTCACACTCATACACTACGGACAATTTAGCTTATTAAATTCCCAAGTACATTTAAGACTTTAAGACATCTTTAAGACCATTATGAAGGAAATTTTAGACTAAGGAGTTTTTCGGACGGCCCAGATGGAAGATATTTTTATTTGCCCTTTCAATATATATATATATAATTCAAAACGTTTAATAGTACGAAAATAATTTACATTTAGTAATACAATAATAATATACATTCATTAATTTGTTTTTCGGCTCAGTCCCTTTATTAATCTAGGGTCGCCACAGCGGAATGAACCACCAACTTATCCAGCATTTGTTTTACACAGCAGATGCTCATTTTTTGGCCCACTCATCTTTGCAGAACTGTTGTAATTCAGCCACACTAGAGGGTGTTTTCCAGCACGAACCCCCTTTTTAAGATCATGCCACAGCATCTCAATTGGATTCAGGTCAGGGCTTTGACTAGGCCACTCCATTCATTCATTCATTCATTTTCTTGTCAGCTTAGTCCTTTTATTATTCTGGATTTGCCACAGCGGAATGAACCGCCAACTCATCCAGCATATGTTTTTGCAGCGGATGCCCTTCTAGCTGCAACCCATCTCTGCAACTTCCAGTTCCTGACCATCTACTCCAGGTCCACCACAAAGCTCCGTGTCAACTACAACGATGACATATTTTTAGTAACCTTCAAGCTTCTTACTTCAATAATACGTCCTCTCTCCTTTAAGTTTGCTGAAGTGTATTTCATTTTCTCAAGGACTTGCAGACATCGAGGTCAGGACTCGGCGTTCCAATTCATGTCTTGGATTTGCGCAGGCCAGTCAAGCTCTTCCACACCTGCAAATCATTTCTTTATGGGCTTCGCTTTGTGCACATAGATCCAGCTGAAGCACAGAAACGTCAGCCATAATGCTGAAAAGTTTGGTTTAAGGGGAATATACTGCAGAGATGGATTTTCTAAGCAAGTCTGATGAGAGACTCATGATTGCCATAGTAGAGAAATCCCACTGAGTAGATCTGTTCTTTTCAAAACAGTGAATAAACAACCCAACGGCTGCATTAGTGTCAAAGTGACGTCAAATTGGCATCTAGCTTTGGGGTCAAAAAACACGTCAAAAATTAGAGGATGGGTGTTTTTGTCACCAATATTAGATGTTAATTTGATGTCATTTGGACACTGGTGTGGTATTGTAAGGATACAAAATGTAGTGTATATCTGTAATTGAAGCTTTCAGATCAGAAGCTTTTTGACATCTAACTTTAGCGTCAAAAAACATGTCAAAAATTAATAACAGGATGGATTTTTGACATGTCTGACCAGCCTGATCTCACAATAAAATGTAAGCATTTTACGTTTTGCCAGTTTAGTGACTAATTCGTACAAAATCTTACTTAATCGTACGAAAATATACAATTTAAAAAAGGAGGCGTGGCACCCAACCCCACCCCAAAACTCCAAAAATTGTATAATTGTACGAATTAGATCGTACGAATTCTTACGAAGTAGCCACTAAATGAAAAGTTACGAATTGCTGTGAGATAGCGTTGGTCTGACGCCAATAAAAGAAGTCAATTTCACATCAATTTGATTCACCCAACCCCACCCCTAAACCCACCGTCATTGGGGGATGAGCAAATCGTACTAAATTGTACGAATTAGATCGTACAAATTCATACGAATTAGCCACTAAATGAAAAGTTATGAATTGCCATTAGATAGCGTTGGTCTGACGCCAATAAAAGAAGTCAATTTCACATCAATTTGATTCAGCTTTCAGATGAATTATACATATCTAATATTATAATACTTTTTGTGTCATTATTTGGGGGGTCAAAAGAGCATCAGTGTGTGGATGTCAAATAGACGTCAATTTGACATCAAACATTTTCAACAAAAATGTATTAAAAATTGACATATTTTGTCGCCAATATTATGTCAATTTAACGTCATTTTGACATTGAGGTAGCTTACATGGATTATAAGGATGCAGAATACAGTGTATATTTTTAATTGAAGCTTTCAGATGTCAAATAGACGTTAAATTGACAACTAATATTGGTGTCAAAAAACAGGTCAGAATGACATCCATCCTTTAATCAATATTTGACGCCAATGTAAGATGTCAATTTGATTCAGCTTTCAGATGAATTCTACATATATTATAATACTTTTAGTGTCATTATTTTTGTGGCAAAAAGGGCATCAGTGTGTGGATGTCAAATAGACGTCAATTTGACATCAAACTTTTTCAACAAAAATTTATTAAAAATTGACATATTTTGTTGCCAATATGTCAATTTAACGTCATTTCGACATTGAGGTAGCTTACATGTATTATAAGGATGCAGAATACAGTGTATATTTTTAATTTAAGCTTTCAGATGTCAAATTGACGTTAAATTGACGTCTAACATTGGTGTCAAAAACAGGTCAAAAATCCATCCTGTTATCAATTTTTGAGTCATTATTTTGGTGGCAAAAAGGGCATCAGTGTGTGGATGTCAAATATATGTTCCTCTGACATCTAACTTTGGTGTCAAAAAACACGCCAAAGATCGATTACAGGATGGATTATTTATGTGTATTTGACGCCAATTTCAGATGAGAATTTGACGTTGTTTCGACATCGAGGTAGTTTGTATGTATTGTAGAGATTTAAAATGCAGTGTAAATTACTGATGAACAAAACTATTCTTATATTATAATACTTTCTGTGTTGCTATTTTGGTGGTCAAAACGGCATCAGTGTGTGGATGTCAAATAGACGCTAATTTAACATTAAACTTCGGCGTCAAAAATCAATTAAAAATTGACGTGTTTTGTTTCCAATATTAATGTCAACATAACGTCATTTTGACATTGAGGTAGTTTACATGTATTGTAAGGATTACCAAATCGTAACATTGGTGTCAAAAACAGGTCAAAAATCAATCCTGTAATTAATTTTTGTGTCATTATTTTGGTGGTCAAAAGGGCATCAGTGTGTGGATGTCAAATAGGCGTCGATTTGATATCAAACTTTGCCGTTTAATGACGTCAAATTGACATTAAGATTGGCAACAAAACACGTCAAAAATCCATCCTGTTATCGATTTTTGACGTGTTTTGTTGCCAATATTAACGTCAATTTAACGTCATTTTGACATTGAGGTAGTTTACATGTATTATAAGGATGCAGAATACAGCGTATATTTTGAATTGAAGCTTTCAGATGTCGAATTGACGTCAAATTAACATTTAACATCTAAAAAAGCTCAAAAATCAATCCTGTAATCAATTTTTGATGCCAATGTAAGATGTCAAATTGACGTCAATTTGGTTCAGCTTTCAGCTTTTCATTTGATTTGCTTTTCGTTTCTTATATTAGAATACTTTTTGTGTCATTATTTTGGTGGTCAAATGCCATCAGTGTGTGGATGTCAAGGTTTTGCCATCAAATCGATTTAATTTTCGACATGTTTTCTTGATGTCATCAAGGCTCCGCACTGGGAGTAAAACCATAGCTGCGCAAGTTCAAAGAGAAATCTCTAGCCGATTATAAATGTTTAAGGAAAGATTCATGTTTAACTTTCTGTGTTAATAACATGCTGTACAGCTGATAATAATTTAATAGGAGTCTGTGTTTGTGAACCAGTTCAACGTTTCTAAAAAGAAAAACAATGAAATCCCCAGTGCTTCATTTAGACTTTGATCACGTTGAACGGCGTTTGATTGTAGCACGAGGTTCTGATTTACAGTAGAGATATTTTTAACTCCGCTTCCTTTGTTGTGAGGTCTGAGAGCCGTCAAAGTGACAGCTGCGTCCACTACTACACGAAACCCAATAAAAGTCTGGCGTGATGGACGAAGATCTGACACGATGCTCTGTGATTTATAGACACGAGCTCAAAGAAAAGGCGCGCTGGAATTATAGTAAACAAAATAAGAACTTGACATCGCTTCGCTGAGGTTGGGGTTGTCAGTGATGAGGAAATAAAAAGAAGAATAGCGTTCGCAGCCCTTCTCTGCCTCTTTCTTGTTCTGCCCCACATTTTCATCATCAAAGCGCTCCTGCGGTCCCATAGCAGGCTTTCCTCACAGTCTGCTAACCATACTGTCCTCTGGCACACTGTTCGTTTGTGCTAACGTTTTAATTAGCCATCAGCAGGGAAGCGCACACGAGCTTGCACTTGCGCAAACACAGAAGGAGCATGTCAGGAACAATATTACACTGTCTGTCAGCTATGAACATCCTTTTGATCAATAAATGATTTAATCAGGCCAGGTAAACGCCTGGAAGAAATGTGTGTCTTCTTTAAAAGGGAAGACATTTCCTTAAAAACAACAGGAGTTGTTGTTATAATTGATGCATTGCTATTTGGGCTGTGCGATTAATCGAAAACGAAACGCAATGGCGAATTGAAATGGTGCGATTAGCTAATCATAAGAGGCTGCGATATTAAATATGTATGTTTTATTTAATGGGCGCCACGGTGGCGTAGTGAGTAGCACGTTTGCCTCACAGCAAGAAGGTCACTGGTTCGAGCCTCAGCTGGGTCAGTTCTGTGTGGAGTTTGCATGTTCTCCTGGTGTTGGTGTGGGTTTCCCTTCGGGTGCTCCGGTTTCCCCCACAGTCCAAACACATGTGGTGTAGGTGAATTGGGTAGGTTAAATTGTCCCAGAGATGGGTTGTGGCTGGAAGGGCATCCGCTGCGTAAAACAAATGCTGGATAAGTTGGTGGTTCATTCCGCTGTGGCGACCCCGGATTAATAAAGGGACTGAGCCAAAAAGAAAATGAATGAATGAATGAATGAATGAATGTTTTATTTAATTTCCCGCACCCAGAGCAAATGTGTGACTACTGTCTGTGTGAGACAGTGTTGCTAGCCAATTGAGTGATCACACTTTCATTCTGCCCAATCAGAATTGCGCAAACGAACAATGCAGAACGCCTGCAATAAAAAACACGGCCTAGGTAGCGCTGTCACCTCACAGCAAGAAGGTCACTGGTTTGAGCCTCGGCTAGGTCAGTTGGCATTTCTGAGTTTGCATGTTCTCCCCGTGTTCAAAGACATGAAGTTTATTTATAAACTAGTTTGGAGAGGATCACGTGCTTATGATTGATCGCAGCTGGTGCTGCATTATTCAATTGATGATTTACCAATCAGACGATTCCTGAGCCACTATAAATACCCTAAGCTCCATATCACAGTCATCTTCATCTGAAGACTCCCCCTTCCACCCCTACTCCTCCTCCTTTCCTAGATAGGTGGCACGGTGGCCCAGTGGTTAGCACTGTTGCCTCACAGCAAGAACGTCACTGGTTCTAGTCCTCACCAAGCCAGTGGCGTTTCTGTGTGGAGTTTACACGTTCTGCTCGTGCTCGCGTGTGTTTCCCCCGGGTTCCCCGGTTTCCCCGGTTTCCCCCCACCGTCCAAAAACATGCAGCTTAAGTTAATGGACTAATCCACATCAGCACCATAGACATGCTCCTAGTAAGTAGTTATCTCTGAAGAGCGATCACTATCTGTTCATCAGCTACTACAGCAGGGGAGTTCTCCAGGTCTACCTGAGCTCAAACTCCCCTCTCGCCCTGCAAACGGGAGGTAGCCCCAGGCTGGTAGTGTCATGGACGAAATTGCAACATGATCCACCAGACGTAACAGGGACGCCCGAGGAAACCCCCAGGAAGGCATGGGTTGGGGTTGGGGTGTAAAAGAGAAGAGATTAGGTCTTATTCTGCTCTGTCACTCGACTGTAGGATATTGCAAAGTGTTTGGATATGATCGTACAAGGCTTCCACTGTGCTCTTTTTAAACAAACAACAGTCGATGTTCATTATAACAATCTCGCTGCTCCAAGAACAAGCATCTTTTAAATCCTGGATTAACTAGAAGCTTCAGCCGGTGAGACGCTCTTCACTGTTCTCACCTTAATCTAGACAAGCTGTAGGATCTGAACCGATTAATGCAACGCCCCGGAGAGACTGAGAAAGGAGGATTTTGTAAACAGCACAACACAGTTAGAGCCGCTGTGTCGTGTTTTTACACTCAGTAATTTCATTTGACAGAGCGGTCTGGCCTGCATTATGGTGTGGCCGCTTGTCTCACGTCTGATCTCCAACTTAAGGACGCTTTCTCACATTCTCCGGCACCTTCCTTTGATTAAACCAGGCCCCGTTCTGTGAAAGTGGTGACGTCTACAATCGCGGCACCTCCAAACGTGAGGCCTAACGACTGAATGATAACGGCATGCAGAGTATTCGAGTTACAGCCGTGTTTGCCAGATTCCACCGAGCAGTGGTTTTTTATTTCTCTTTGGTCTGGAATCATGCCAACGCGTTTCATCGACCATCTCATTCCTCCATCAGAGCGATGGTTCACAGATGAGCGAGCGCTGAGGTACCAGTCGTACTAATTAAAGATAAAACTCCTCAAGACTAGTTCCCAGGTGAGGGGGACAGTGAATATAACAGAGCCAATCCCAAATCCCTCAGCAGATTAAGGAAAATAAAAATGCCGTAAAGAGAGATGGTGGAGAGTTTCAGATGTCAGATCTGTAGTACAAACACACAACACTTGCCTATAATAAAAATACATATAATAATAATAAAAATAATAACTATATTTTATGATGCGGCTCAGTGGTTAGCACTGGTTGAGTTATAATTTGCATTGCTCACCCACAGGACAGTCTGTAACGTGGGTAGTGACACTGACAACAGCAGTGAGGATCCAATTGCAGATTTAATAAGAAAGTCAGTAAAGCATTGGTCAACAGGGGCAAACAGATGTGTACAGGTAATCAGAATTGTAGTCGTAGAACAGGCATAAGGTCAATAAGGCTGGTAGCAGGCAAGGATAAACAAATAAGCAAGGCTAGGATCAAAACACGGAAGACAGGAACAAAGGAAACGCATTGTAATGTCACTTACAGAAAACAAGACTCAGCAATGACTGTGTGTGTTAGTGCTGCTTATATAGTGTGTGTTATCAGTTCAGAAGCAGCTTCAGCTGTGAGAGTCTAATCGGATGGTGACTTGGAGCAGGTGTTTGTGTGAGTTGCATGACTGGATCTGTAGTCCATGAAGATTTGTAGTTCATGAGAGGTGTGTGAGTGTGTGTTTTTGCCAGCGATCTCTGGCTGTTAAATCGCTGGTGATTGTAACACAGTAATCCGCCTCTGTTCTCATGTTTGCATCGATTAGTAGATTTTTGCCTTTTCATGTGGACAGTGATTTGTTTTAAAAACACAAGTGGGGAAAACCCTGCTTCTAAAAGTACCCGTGTACATGACCTTAGTTAATGGTTTGTTAATAGCCTAAATTCATTCATTCATTCATTTTCTTTTCGGCTTAGTCCCTTTATTAATCCGGGGTCGCCACAGCGGAATGAACCACCAACTTATCCAGCATTTGTTTTACGCAGGGCATGCCCTTCCAGCCACAACCCATCTCTGGGAAACATCCATACACACTCATTCACACACATACACTATGGACAATTTAGTTTACCCAATTCACCTGTACAGCATATCTTTGGACTGTGGGGGAAACCGGAGCACCCGGAGGAAACCCACGCAACCACGGGGAGAACATGCAAACTCCACACAGAAATGCCAACTGGCCCAGCCGGGGATCGAACCAGCGACCTTCTTGCTGTGAGGCGAACGTGCTACTCACTACGCCACCGTGGCGCCCCTAATAGCCTAAATTGTACATTAAAATAAAGTGTGACTGAAAGACCTGCCGCTGATGCCCTTGTACGCTCTCGCCATCATAACTGGCCTGTGCTTCCGACACCATCAGACTGAAGGTGTTTCCCATCGCGCCTTCAGCGACAACAGAAAGCCCACAGATCCTCCTCAGCTAATGAGTTTCATGATAAACTGAGCTGTTATCAGCTGCCTGTGGGTTACGGAGACTACGGAGTGACATAAATCATCCACGGGCTGACTGTTGTTGCACGTCTCTGTCTTTCTTATTCATAATGCATCCCTGCTGCTGCTGCTGATGAGGTGGATCCAGACATCTGCATCATGGGGCGTCTCCACTAGGAAAACACTCAAATATATCAATTCTGGATCTGAAGATGATCTTTCTTGGAGTTTTCGCCTCGTTAATGTTATAAAGTGAAGCATTTTCTAGACAAGCCAAAAATATTGTCTTGTTCTCAGAAATAATGAACTGCTAATAAACATTAATACATTACTGGGCCTCAAATGCGTCCTCGTAATACAGCCTCAAGTCCTCGTAAATCTACTAGAGGTGGATGTGTACATTTCTGCCAGTCTCAGATGCGTTAATGAGCCATGTTTGCTCATCATACGTGTCGTTTTACAACATGTGTCCATGATAACCCAGATTGTCGTACATATATCAGCTTGTGATCAACTGACCCGCACAGCCTCTTCCCTAAACCCGACCCAAAAGCAAATTAGAAGAGAAATGCGCGTTGTCACTGCACCATTTTACCACGATTTTACATCATTGTTTATATTTATTTTGGATTTGTTTTTATCTGAATTATGAAACTTTCCTTCATCTGACTCAAATCCCTGTCCTCTGCATTCAATGCTGTACAAGGCAAGCTTCCGAGCACACCCTTTCAGCTGCAACCCTGTATTGGAAAACACCCATACACTCACACACACATACACTATGACCAGTTTAGTTCATCAGTTCCCCTATAGTGCATGTGTTTGGACTGTGGGGGAAACCAGAGCACCCGGACGAAACCCACACCAACACGGGCTAAGGAAGGAAGTAACGAACAAACTAAGGACCTAATGAAGGAAGGAACAAAAATATAGAAGAAAGAATGAGCAAACAAATGAAGGGAAGAAAGAAGGAAGGACCAAACGAATGGAAAAAAGAATTTATGGAAGGACAGAACAAACTAAGGAAGGAAGGAACGAACGAACAAACGAATGAATGAACAAAAGGACCTAATG
>CAIGQQ010030790.1:1134648-1148992 GCA_903798035.1 Danio albolineatus | reverse complement strand
TAGTTTGGGCCCACAGGACTTTGGCCTGATGTGGTAATGGTCAAGCTGTTCTTCTCCCGACGGCTTTACAGTAGACATAGTATGTGCATTCAATACATATAACATTTTTACTTTTTTTTTGCAAAATACATTCTATTATTCAACATATTTTCATTCTTATTTTAATACTGAAAAGGCGGTTCATTCCGCTGTGGCGACCCCAGATTAATAAAGGGACTAAGCCAAAAAGAAAATGACTGAAACACTGAAAAACTGCATCCGGAACAAAACAAAACATTCATTCATTCATTTTGTAGGCTTAGTCCCTTTATAAATCAGGGGTCGCCACAGCGGAATGAACCGCTAACTTATCCAGCATATGTTTTATGCAGCGGATGCCCTTACAGCTGCAACCCATCTCTGGGAAACATCCATACACACTCATTCACACTCATACACTACGGACAATTTAGCTCACCCAATTCACCTACAGTATACCACATATGTTTGGACTTTGGGGACACCGGAGCAGCCAGAGGAAACCAACACGGGGAGAACATGCAAACTCCACACAGAAACACCAACTGACCCAGCCGGGGCTCGAACCAGTGAGGTTCTTACTGTGAGGCGATTGTGCAACCCACTGCGCCACCGTGATATCCAGTTTCTGTAACACTTCCTCAAATATTACCATAACAGAATGACCAGTATGAAGTAGAACCTGCAGACTAAAATATTAACCACGCTAACAATATAAAGGTAGTCCGTTCATGCGAGTAAACCAGCTCTGATTGGTGCATTGGTTTCATACAGTAAAAGATTTAAGACTAAACTGCTGGATGTAAACTCACAATTCAGATTTTCTCTCAGGATTCGGAATTTTCATATAAGAATAAATACATAAATAAATAAATAGTTTATTTATAAGTAGAAATTAGTTTTACAATTTAAAATTCACGTTTACACCTCCTAATTGTAAGTACGAATGTCACAGTTTTGCCTCTATTTTTTCAACATTACATTTTTTTTCTAAAATTGAATAAATGTACATCCCACAATCTACAGATTGTTTCAAAATATTAAATAAACAAATTTCAAATTAGTTTTTTTCACAATTTTGAGTTAGCATTTTTAATTTAATTTTTATTTACAATTTGCAATTGACTATTTACTTAGAATTCAAGTACAGACAGACAGACAGACGAATTGAAGACAAGGGTTTTTCAAGAGTTCACACTCAGCTGATGATTGGTTATAAAGCGTATTTGGCATGCTGTCCCGGGAGAGAGCCCTGAGCTCAGAATATCCTCGAGCCCGGGGCTCCCTCCCGTTAGCAGGGCCAGAGGAGAGTTTGAGCTCAGGTAAGTCTAGAGAACTCCCCCCGCTTGTGAACGTGCTGAGATATATCTGACTAGAGTTGCCTTGAGAGGCTATTTAGAGTAGTCGATTTACTTATGTTGTATGTTTTTGGACGGTGGGAGGAAATCGGGAAACCCGGGGAAAACCCACACGAACACAGGGAGAACATGCAAACTCCACACAGAAATGCCAACTGACCCAGCCGAGGCTCGAACCAGCGACCTTCTTGCTGTGAGGCGGACGTGCTACCAACAACGTCACCGTAATTTAAAATACAGATTGAGTATTTTTTATACAGTAAAAGATTTAAGACTAAACTGCTGGATGTAAACTCAGAATTCAGATTTTCTCTCAGGATTCAGAATTTTCATATAAGAATAAATAAATAAATAAATAAATAAATAGTTTATTTATAAGTACAAATTAGTTTTACAATTTAAAATTCACGTTTACACCTCCCAATTGTAAGAACAAATGTCACAATTTTGCCTCTATTTTTTTCAACATTACATTTTTTTTTTCGAAAATTTAATAAATGTACATCCCACTATTGACTATTTACTTAGAATTCAAGTACAGACAGACAGACAAATTGAAGACAAGGGTTTTACAAGATGAGCCCTGCGCTCAGAATATCCTCGAGCCCGGGGCTCCCTCCCGTTTAAAGGGCGAGAGGAGAGTTTGAGCTCAGGTAAGTCTCGAGAACTCCCCCTGCCCTTTAAACGGGAGGGATCCCCGGGCTCGAGGATCTTCTGAGCTCAGGGCTCTCTCCCGGGGCAGCATGCCAAATACGCTTTATTATCAATCATCAGCTGAGTGTGAACTCTTGAAAGGGACTAAGCCGAAAAGAAAATGAATGAAAGAATTACAGAAACTGAGGATTAGCTGGGATTTTCACACACAACCATCTCTAATGTATGCAGGAATAATAGAAACAAGTGAAAATATCCAGAAGGAGAGGAAAAGGAGAAAGAAGACAAAGATGAAGAAGAAAATAAAGGAATAAGAAGAAAAAGAAGAGGAAGAAGGAGAAGGAAAAATAAGAGAGAGGAGGAGAAGAGGACGAGAAAGAAGCTGAGGAAGATGATGAAGAAGAAAAACTAGAAAAAAAAGAAAAGGAAGAAGAACAAGTAGAGGAAAAGGATCACAAAGATGAAGAAAGATGTCTCATTTCAGAGGTTGAATCCTCCTCAGGATGCAGACTTCAAAGGTGAGTCCTTCGCAGTCCACATAGGCCGAACCGAACGTAGACGATCTAGCCTAATTGTTCTTTTCTTAACATTCATGACTCCCTTTTTAAAGTGGACCATCCTGAATGTTCCTTAAACACAGGCAGCTTCACAGACAGTGTGGTTTCTTGCTCCCGAGACTTGTCCGTCTTTTCGGGTGAACCAGATGTGCCCTACATAGACACAAGACCTAGGCATCAGCAGCAGGCTGGCAACAATAGGAAACTGTCGAATTATATAGTCTCCTATGGTCTGGGCCCACATTACAGCGGTTTAGGAAAAGCCACGACATCTCTGCATGGGAAGAATTGGACCCGATCATCAGCTTAGTCAACACCGCTCAGACAAATAGTGCAATTTATGTTCTGAAACTTATCGACTTCAAAACAACACGAAATGGCAATGTGCTTAACATATGGTGCGTTCGAATCCAATAGGGAGACTCTTCTAAAAGAGACACAGCTTGGCTTTTGATGAAAGTTGGGGTGCATTAATCCAGTTGCATGTGACTAATCCGTGACTGCGGTGAATTATATGAAAAGAATCGTTATGGGCGCCCACATATTTTAGCAAGCCAAAGGGTTTCAGTGAAAGGTGAGAGCACAATTAGGCAACCCGAGCCAAAAACAGCATGACCTAATGTGGCTCAGAGGAAAGCCTTGAGAGATAATTTTAGCAAGTGTAAAGTATTTATGAATGTGTGGTCAGTCGTGGGAGATCCTTTTGTCATGGTTGCACCCGGAATCGGACAGTTTGACATGGCTGGATTGGGAATGTTTGGATTTGCACCACCGCCTGAGTGGAGTCCATCAGTCTGTGCTCTGAAAACCATTAACACACTAAAGCTAGAAGGTTGAACAAGGTATTTATACTCTTCGGCTCAGAGTAATGCATCAATCTATTGTGTTACAACATTGGGAAGTAAGTACTTTGTTTTGGAGTACTAGATCAGTCTGTTCACAGCTTGATTTTGATGAATATTCTAAGGTGTGCAATTATTTTCAAATAAATGCACAGCTAAAGTCATTCCTGGCAAGTTTTGAGCACATTACAGTTTCATATCACTTAGCCAATTTCAGGCATTTCACAGTTACAACAGGCAAAAATCGCACCTAAACACAACAGAAGGCTTTGAACTCTTCTGGGAACGGCCTAAAATCCAAGCAACCCATGAACCGAAAACTGTTATTTGGGTAAGTACTGGAGGATGGAGATACCACAAAGGTACATGCTGTCCTCTGAAGACCAACCAGCCCTGTAGTGACAAATACTAGGATAAATGTTTGAAAGTAGTTTGGACAATCCCTGCCAGCACATGTGTTTCCTACTCTAACTCTTTGGGCTCAATTTAAAAGTTCATTTCAGATGCAGACTATAATTCACTCTGGTTTATGCATCTGATTGCGATTCGATCAGGTGAAGATGCTTTTCAGTAAGTAAGTTTCGGAGTATTGAGCTTGCAAAATTCTGTCGAAAAGAAGTGGGATTAAGCAAGATGATTCGACATTAAAAACATGAGTGATTGGTCCACATGGTAGGGGGTGTTTTGTGGTTGGTGGTGGACTCTCCATGCTGCCCCTAGCAAGATGCTGCCCTGGGCGATCGCATTGCCCATGCCTAAATCCGCCACTGAATGAAAGCCTATGTGTTGTGTGACCATGACTTAACTCAAAATATTTACAGGTGGGGGAATTCAACATACCAACACATACGATTGACTTTGAAGATTCTGGCAGGTATAAAGGGCCATTAAGAAGACCAAGTCTAAAGTTTTAAACCAGAGATGCTCAACTCAATCCTCGAGGTTCTTCGAGGGATCCCAAGGTGTTCCCAGGCCAGCCAAGAGACATAGTCCCTCCAGCGTGTCCGGGGTCTTCCTCAATGTGTCCTCCCGGTGAGACATGCCTGGTGCACCACCCTAGGTAGGCGTCCAGGAGGCATCCGAAACAGATGCCCGAGCCACCTCAGCTGACTTCTCTGGATGTGGAGGAGCAGCGGCTCTACTCCAAGCTCCTCCCGGGTGTCAGAGCTCCTCACCCTATCCCTGAGGGTGCGCCGCACCACCCTGCGAAGGAAACTCATTTCGGCCGCTTGTATCCGAGATCTTGTTCTTTCGGTCTTGACCCAGAGCTCATGACCATAGGTGAGAGTAGGAACGTAGATTGACTCGTAAATTGAAAGCTTTGCCTTTCGGCTCAGCTCCTTCTTTACCATAACGGATCGGTACATCGACCGCATTACTGCTGCCACTGCACCAATCCGCCTGTCAATCTCACGTTCCATCCTTCCCTCACTCGTGAACAAAACCCCAAGATACTTGAACTCCTCCACCTGGGGTAAGGACTCTCCTCCAACCTGGAGATGGCAGACCACCTTTTTCCAGTGGAGTACCATGGCCTCGGACTTGGAGGTGCTGATTCTCATCCCACCACCTGCGGGGGGAGCCGTAAGGGGCCGGTGCATTGTGGAAGGGGTGGTGGTCGAAGGTTAGGACCACGACAACCCGATCGTCAGGCACAGAAACTGGCTCTTGGGTGACAGAGCTCCTCACCCTATCTATAAGGTTGCGCCCTGCCACCCTGCACTCATTTCGGCTGCTTGTCTCCAAGATCTTGTACTTTTGGCCATGACCCAAAGCTGATGAACAGTTGATTTAAGTTTAATCATTTTTGTTTATAATATTTATTAACATTTACATTAAATATGAGGCACCACGGTGGTGTAGTGAGTAGCACGTTCGCCTCACAGCAAGAAGGTCGCTGGTTTGAGCCTCGGCTGTGTCAGTTGGCATTTCTGTGTGGAGTTTGCATGTTCTCCCCGTGGTTGCGTGGGTTTCCTCCGGGTGCTCCGGTTTCCCCCACAAGTCCAAAGAAATGTCGTTTAGGTGAATTGGGTAAGCTAAATTGTCCGTAGTGTTTGTGTGTGATTGAGAATGTATGAACGTTTCCCAGAGATGGGTTGCAGCTGGAAGGGCATCCGCTGCGTAAAACAAATGCTGGATAAGTTGGCGGTTCATTCCACTGTGGTGACCCCGGATTAATAAAGGGACTAAGCCGACAAGAAAATGAATGAATGAATGATTTTTTTATATTAGCTTTTTGTTAAAATGCACATTTTTTATTTATTTTGATCTTATTTATCTTATTTTAGTTCTTATTATGGGCTTATTTACTAATTACTTTCTATTTAATAACTAATATCATTGAATTCAATGTGATTTTTCTCCTAAACATTTCCTAGCACTCCCTTGTGGCTTTGAAAACCTTCCCATTGTAGTGCCTTCATCAGCCCACATTATTACTGTAGAAGCAGCATCAAAACTATCTTCACAGTATCTTCATGGAGTTTTTCAAGCTTTTCTCAGTTCTGGACTCTGACATGCTTGTTGAAAACACTTCAGTGGGCCGCTAGCGCCTGTGCTGCTTCACTGACTGCTGCTCGTGGCGCTACATCTTCAAGCATGACCAGAATGACTGAATTATAGTTCTCTGACAGATTGAAGGGCCGGCAATGATAAGAGTCTCTCCAGCACACAAAACGAGGACCAATAAATAACACTTGTAACCGTAGCAACAGCTTTGAGTTGTGCATAAACACATTCCTCCATCTTATGCAAGTCATCTGACTGTACTTAAGTAGCTCTACTGTGGTACAAACACTACCATTAGCTTTGCATTGCCTATTTAAAGTACGCTAACTAGATTTCTGATATGCAAACTGTGGATATTTTCGAGATCTTCTTGTGAAAACAGCATTGAAATCTTACTTGTGATTAATTTAAAGGCTATGTGGGAATACATTTTGTATATTTTTAATTTTTAAAACAGCTCCAGTTGGAGACAAGACAACTAAATTTGGACTTACAGCAGATTATGAGCAGTTAGCATGTCCTGCTAATTCATCTAAACAGATTCTCTGAACTTTTTTGACTTTTTTGAACAGATTAGACTTTTCAAGTGGGAAAAATATTCAGATTGTACCTTTTTATTCAGCTTTTCATGTTTCATGTTCATCCTGCTAACAAGCCAATCTTCAAATTGTAGCCTACAGTTTTTGAACCATACGTCTAATTCTGTATAAATTACAGTATTAATGTAACACTTCACAACAGCATACTGTAGTATTAACTATGGTGAACTGATAAAATGCATTACATTTTGTAATACTTAGTATATTTAGTTTTTACTACAGTAAACCACGGTGCATTGTGGTATAATTTAGTAAACTACAGTGTTGGATAATTTCTTAATATTGTTATAGTTATTGTGTTATCATAGCAACTAGAATCACCATAGATTAATTCAAGTACTCTACTTTATAGTTCAAAAACACTACAGTATTTACTGCAGATTACTATAGTATATTTAAAGCTATTGAATAGTTAGCATAACCTGCTAACAAACCAATCTCCACATTTTAACATATAATCATCTTTTCTTCCAAGTTTCTTCATTTGCTCCCAAAATTTCTAGTTATTTTACAGTACTGGTGTTTCTGAATCATAGTATGGTAAAGTGTCTAAATACTGTAAGTATTATAGTGTTTAAAACTCTTTGCTACAGCATACTATAGTATTAACTAGTGCACTGATTTTGAACATTGTGTGGTTTACATCATTTACACACGCCAAACTATACTGATACATAATAAATCAATGCACCTTTTATCAAATAAAGTACAAAATAACTGAATTTTCCTGGAACAACCCTGCTGAAAAAACTGCTTAAACCAGCCTTAGCTGGTTAGCTGGTTGATCAGCCTGGTTTTAGAGGGGTTTTGGCCATTTCCAGCATGGTTACCAGCTATTTCCTGGTCTTGGCTGGTCAGGCTGGGAGATGACCAGCTAAAACCAGCTTGACCAGCCTAGCCAGGCTGGGAGCCCAGCCAAAACTAGCTATATCCAGCTTAAACCAGGCTGGTCAAGGTGGTTTAGTTGGTTTTAGCTGTTTTTTTTTTCAGCCTGGCCAGCTAAGACCAGGTTGGAAATAGCTGGAAACCAGCCTGGAAATGGCCAAAACCCCTCTAAAACCAGGCTGGTTGACCGGCTAAAACCAGCCAACCAACTGGTTTAAGCTGTTTTTTTTTTTCAGCAGGGAAATAGGAATGTTAGCATAGCATTGTTAGCATATTTTGCTACCAGTGTTGTTTATTCAACATTTGCATACCTGTCAACATTGGGATGTGAAAATAAGGGATAATTATCTGAAAAAGTCAGATAATTAACATTAATAAAGAAATAGAATTATGTAATCTCATTTATCTTTTCTTCACTGTATAACCCGCAAATTCTGATGAAAGAGCAGCGAATGAATCTCATTTATTACGATTTTTTGTTTGACTACATTAAATAACAGAGGTGTCACTTTAAAATACATTATAATAACGTTATAATGAAAGCATTTGACTGCTTTCCTAACGTTTTATGCTCATTTAGGACAAAATTACTTGTGTTTGAAAAAAAAACATCAAGATAGACATCTTTAGATGTTAATAATATTAATTATGTGTGTATGTCTGTTCAAACACGCACCCTAAACCCAGACTCTCGCTCTGCTTCAGATCGCATGTACAGAATGGGTTTGGGAAACAGCGTCTGTTTCTCACTATGGAGCGCGTCTGACAGTCACGCACCGCTTTATGACTGTTTTGAGGATTACACAGGAGGAGCGACGGCACCTGTAATGAAAAGGAAAGGGAATCCCGCCGTTTTTATATTTATTTCAAAGTGTTTCATGCCTAAATAAACCGAAAACACAGAACTGACTCACATTTAAGAGCAAGGGGCGGCCCCTGGTGGAGCGGCGGTATGGGTTGCATATAGGGAGGATTGGCTCTTTAATGTTTATCGCCACCCTTCAGAAAAAGACTGAAAATACAGGAGAAATACGGGAAAACACCTTTACGGGATGATAGCGGGATTGAGCTGTAAAATACGGGAGAATCCCGGGAAAAACGGGAGGGTTGACAGGTATGCATTTGCTGTGTGTTTATTAGCTACTACGAATAGCTTCATCTTTTTCTCATTTATAAACAATACATTGCTTTAAATCAGTGTTTACAGTGTTATAATTCATCACAAAGCGTTTTAGTTCAGTTCATGACCTGTTCATTGAGAATATTTTTTTTTATAATAGATCCAAGTCCTTGTCTTTCAATTGCATTGCCCTGTAAACCACTTTACAAGGACAATTTACAACATATATGTGACGTTTGATTAATTGCGGGCACTTAAGAAAGAAAGTAGCGTGCGTCTTATTGAAAATAACCCTATTAAGACTGCATGGGCGAGTCAACAGCATGTGACCTCCGCTGAGTGGGTTAAGATTGTAAAAGATAAAAGATATAAGCCCGTATAACTTTGCCAAGACACAACACATAACTCTGGGGAAATAATAACACCAACTGGTACTTTCAACTTCAACGTAGACTGGAAACAGATGCCCTGAGCGTATCATTATCATTTATACTGCGAAATATGAAAACAAAAGCCACATTCCAGGGCATCTTCAGGTCTCTTATTTAAAGGGATTAATAAACAAAACTAGAGCTTCACATCTGACATCGCTTGTCTCCAAATACCAGCTCTTTCTTCTCTGAGACATCTTCATAATATTCGATAAACGCCGCATTCGTGTTCCTCTGTCCTTCGGCGATGTAAGACATGATCTCCAGCTCTTTCTAAATACTCATGTGGTGTCTGGCTCGAGGGATTGTGGGATCTTCATAACCACTAGCTCATCCTGCAGCCGCTACAACATCCTGTCCTCGCTTTGATGGTCCTCCGCAGTGAGCATTACGCTAGATGTGCTCATATAATATCATCTGTCTGCCATACAGCCATAAAAACATGCGCGCACAGCCATCTATATACTTAAGTACGTACTCTATAAGCAAACTATATTAGGGGAGCATATTGGGTTGGTTATACAGTAATAGAATCTGTGGCATGCTGGAAAGCCATCTGTATGAAACACAGGACTTACACACTGATAACGTGCAACCTGAAATGTGTTTACCTAATATAGTAGTATAAAAAACTTAGATATTAGTGTAAAGGCTCGTACACACCGGGGCGTTTTCGGTTGCGTTTATCGTCAGCGTTTTATGAGACGTTTTTCTGCATTCAAACCCAATCAATTTTCACTGGCGTCAAGCAGAAGAGTATGCAAAATCACTCCTCACAGTTAGATGGCGCTTAATGAAGACAGAAAAAAATTAAACTCACACTCGATTCCTAATTCTTCCGCAATTCCTCTCCACAACATTTCCCTTTTGTCAACATCTTTGTAGTTGATGTCTCATTTATCTGGGCATCTTCTTCAATGTGCGCTCGCATTGACAGTTTTGCGCTTGAGCGCCTCCAAGGGGTGTTTACTGTAACTTCAGCGGCTCCGTACACGTGAACAAAAGTGCCGTTCTGATTGGCGGAGAAGGTTTTGACGCCGTGTCAAAACAAAAAAAACGAGCATGAGGCGTTTCTTTAAAAATGGCGCTTTTACGCCTGACGGTTGGTGTGCACGATCACATTGGCGTCCTTTATTTAGTCACGAGGCGTTAAACGTCGACCGAAAATGCCAGCAAAAAACGTCTCGGTGTGCACGGGCCTTAACATCAATAACGATGTCGAATGACATTGGATGTCACAATAACGTCGTCCTTACACGCTGACTAGACGTTGAATTTTGGTCGCCTGACATCACGACCTAAATCTAACCTAATATTAATGTGATTGGTTGGTTAAGCTGATAGCATAGCATAGTGGGCAGTCCTTAAGCATTCAATGTGGCCAAAGTTAGCGCATGCCTTAACCCAGTGGTTCTCAAACTGTGGTATGTGTACCACTAGTGGTATGCAGGCTTCCTTCTAGTGGTACATGGAGGAATTGCTGAATAATTGATGTAAAAATAATGAACACTTTTAACCCTTTAACATGTACGATAACACCGATACGATCAGTAAATTGATTTTAATAAACCTTTTATTTTCATTTAAAGTTTTTTAATGTTTGTTATGCATTCTGTCGTCTGAAGCTAATTTTCTTCCTATAATTGTAAGAGTTGTTGTGGACGTATCCCGTATTTTTAAACTCCAGTGTTGACGGGTCTAGTTTAATCACTTGCAGTAAGCAGATCTAATTTCTAATTTAAATATGCAAATCCAACTCATATATTTAAAATGCAAGTTAATGTTTTCAAAGATATGATTTCAAAGATATACAAACGAATCATATATAAATGCAACATGCATTTCAAAATTCATCCAAAAATAGTTTATATATCAATACAATGACATATGACCTATATTTGTGATGTCCAAGGAACTTTCCAGGTTGAATGGGCTACTTTATGATAATACTTTACATGTAAGTACAGCAGTTTTTCTAAGAAAAGTGCCATTTTTCATTAACATTTAAAAGCACATTTTAGTTTAAATGTTGACATTTGATTTATTTTTTGCCTGTAAGCACAGCACAGTGTTAATGTTCAAACTATTTATAACATGTAAAGTGGCTGACAATAATAAACATTCATCATAATATGAATTAGTTTGCCTTGTTTTTCAACTGTGCAGTGCTGTAGCTGCTTAGTTAGGCCTGTACGCTACTGTATTTCAATATTGATCATAATGGTGGTACTTGGAGAGACTGTTTTTTTCCTAGGTGGTACTTGGTGAAAAAAGTTTGAGAATCACTGCCTTAACCCATCGTTAATTCATAGTAAAGATACATTTAGTGTGCAGGTTAGTACATCATTATTCATGCACTGTTATTGTAAAGTGTTACCAAAGATTGCCACTCCTGAGCAAAATCCACAACCCAGAACACACACACACACTAAAATAGTTCGCATTACAGCATAATTTATCTCCAGTGTGATTCGTCCTGCCTTAATATGAACCAATCTCTTACAGTAGCAGTTGCTGGCACAATGTCGTCTCTACGCTCGTTACTGTTACAGCTGCAGCTGTCCGAAACATCGTATGATCGAGCAGGAAAAACTTTACATGCTTTATGGCTGAATATCCATAGGCTCAACAAGTATAAGCCCAGCTGTCGGTGCGTCATGGTGGCCTATTCCCAGAACGCCAGCAGCGTCTCTCATTTTTTAACGTCTGGGCTACTGTGTAGATTACCCTCGAGATGAAAGCACACAACAAAAGAGCTGAGACGCTCCAAATATCAGCCTAGCGGATCAGATTTCCTCAGAGTTAAGGTCGGTTGTCGTATCTCTTGCTGGGAACCGCTGATATCACTTCTGATCCAAAAATAATGGTGGACGGAGCCACGGGCGAGAAGTCTCTGGAGCTGACGGCAGTCTGGACCGCGTCCCATATAAACACTTTCCCCAGGATCCCAGCGCAGGAATGCGGTGATATCACCAGACTAGAAATCTTTACAAGCCTTCGGGACAAATGGTATCCATCATAACCCAAAAGGCACGGATGGTTTATGACTTGGGTTGCACCGCTTTACAAGCCCATGTATCACAGCCACCCGTTTAGAGCGTATAGACAGACATCCGACGTTTCATCACTTTCAAATTAGCTGACGCGAGGAATTCCTCCAACGCTTCGGTGTTAAGGTAAACACGTTGATGGGCCTCAATGCTGTATGTCGGCCAATGCTGGTTCTGCTTCAAGATCCTGATTATTCTTCGGACGGCATGTGGAAACTCCATGCAAAAGCAAGTGTTTATTGGATAAAATGAAACGAAACAAATGTTGTTTTAAAGACGTTCATTTATATTCCCACCCCAGTCAAAGCGGAGTAAAATAAACCACTGGAGCGCTTTAACTTTCATTATTTGGACAACAAATATATGAAGATATCTGGAAAGATAATATAGAATATATCTGGCTCTAATGTAGAAATCTGATACATGCCAATATACTTGCATACAATTGGACTTCCCATATTTAAAGTATAACATGACATGTACACTCATCGGCCACTTTATTAGGTACACCTAACTAGTAGCAGGTTTGCCTTCAGAACTGCGCTAATCCTTCGTGGCAGAGATTCAACAAGGTATTCCTCTGAGATTTTGCTCCATATTGTCATGATAGCGTCACGCAGTCGCTGCAGATTTGTCGGCTGCACATCCATGATGCCGATCTCCCGTTCCACCACATCCCAAAGGTGCTCTATTGCAGTGTTTCTCAACTGGTGGGTCGCGACCGAACTTTTTAGTGGGTCGCGGAGTGTGTGTGAAACATTAATTTTTAACTTATTTTGCTTATACCAGACTTTTATTTTGAAATGCGCATACCGGACTTTTATTTTGAAAATTGCAATTGTACTTTGTAATATTTGTATAATCTGATAATATTTTGTCCAATGAAATCAATAAAAAATTGTTTATTTGTAAGTCTTGGTGATTTTCTTATGATTTATCTGTCACTACTTGTGTATGTTAACAAATAAATACAAATTAATTTATTATAATTCCTAAAATTAAAATATAGTTCCTAAAAATTTGGGTCGCGGCTTGATGACCATGTAAAAATGTGGGTCCCATGGCCAAACCAGTTGAGAACCACTGCTCTATTGGGTTGAGACAACCCTTTTCATGCCCAAGGCAAACGCAGAGCTTCTTTCCAAGATTCAGCGTTCTAACCTGATGAAAGGCGCTGTATTTTGGTGGAGTGGAAGCACACAACACAGAGGACCTATTAACTCTAACAAACGACTGAGGGGAGACCTGTGAAACAGAGCAGGCTGTAAAATACACACTGCTAGAGGCTTTTGTTCACAGACGTACGTTTCACCGACTAGACTGAACGTTTAGGCATTAAGCAGATGATTTTGTCCGATGAGGAGGCATTCGGCGATTCAGTGAGAAGAGGCCATACACACGACAAGTGTAAATTATACATAAGGAACTGTCAGTGCTCAGTGAAGTAGGTGCTAGAGTAAGGCTGAGTGGTTGTTTATATACAGTTCTGTGCAAAAGTCTTAGGTCCCTGATTACTTTTGTTGTTTTAGTGAGGGAATACTGACATTATATTATAATTATATGTTACTTCTCATTCTATTCGTTAAAATACACGCAGAAAATAAAGATCTATTGAGGTCTGTTAAAGAGATATGAAAGAAAGAGTTAGAGAAAGATGGAAAAATGAATGAAAAATACTGAGGTTTCTGTCTTGGTTTGAGCAATATCGCCTGAACTGATGGGATTGTGAATGCTGACACGTACAGAGGAGGTGTAATTCTCCATGTAACTCCTACTAGAAGGCATCTCATTTGTAATAGATAAATTTTTCAGCATGATAATGATCCCAAACACACTGCTAACGTAATGAAATCATATTGAGAATCATCAGAAGATATACAGCCATTTCGCACTGCTACAAGTGTCATAGTGTTATACAACAGCTTAATTTTGTAAATAAAAAAGAAAATCAAACACGGGGAGTTTAAAAAATCATTTTGCTCATTCACCAACATCACTGTAGAGCTAGTATTTCAATGATTCTCTTGCGTAATGTCTAAAGGGATGATTTTGCTCACATTTTAAGACTATAAGGCTGAACGGCATGAAATGCCATCAGTCTACAGCAGGCATGTCCAAAGTCCGGCCCGCGGGCCAATCACGGCCCGCAGTCAGATTTCATACGGCCCGCAGATTCCATCTCATAATGTGTCATTTATTATGAGGCGCCAGAGTGGACAAAAATCAAGGGACCACAGAGACAACAAGTACGCGCGTGAGAAACCGAATGTATGCGCGAGAGAGAAACCGAATGTGCACTTTAATAGTCACTCGGTCTCTCTC
>CAIGQQ010030790.1:1079388-1094648 GCA_903798035.1 Danio albolineatus | reverse complement strand
TGCAGTACAAACTCAAAACATAAATCCACATATGTTAACATTATATTGAAACATCTGTTTATATTTTCCAGCACAGCTGACCACAGATTTTAGGGATCAGAAAAATATCAATCTGTAAACATGTTTTGTACTATAAATGAGGCAAATAATCATGCGTTATGGATATGACCAAAAAAGTCTGCGAGTTTACAGTATCCAAAAAAAACTTTGTAGAAATTCTGTGAATTAAACTGCACAACCAAAAAGAAACGATGATAATCAAAAGGAGTTTGCTCTCTATAGAAAAAACATGATTGACTTTATTTTATTTAATAATTTTTGCGTTTATGAGGAAAAGGTGTCGTAATGGATGTGTGACTTTTGTTCAAACAAATATAATAGTTTGAAAACATTGACAGATTTTTGAGTATTTCTAAAGTATTGTAAAATACTTGCCTACACAAAACACTTAGAAGCGGTTTCCATATTATTTTGGTGAATAATAAACATTTAACTTGAATAATTAACTTTTTTTATGGCAAGGTTAATACTTGCATATATATATATATATAGTGCTCAGCATATATGAAAACATCCCTCACAAATTTCTAATTTAAATTAATATTTTTTCTAGGATGCTTTACAATATTATATTTGTGCATATACATTAGTTTAGTCAGTAATGAAGTCAAATCTGGAGCGTTTTTAACAAAATAACTTACAATAATGGTTCAAAAAATTGTAGCCTAACCTTAAATGTTATAGAAAAATATTAAATAACATTTTCAAAAATATCAAAAGTCAAGAGAAACAAGAAATACAAGAAATTTTGTAGTTTGTAATTTTTATTTTGCAATATTTTGCATGAATTTAATTGTATTATCTTTCAATTTCTAAACATGTTGACTAAAATGACTTAAAATCTGACTAGTGAGTGACTAAAATATTATTTAAATAAATATATCTGTTTAATAAATCTATTTTGTTCAAATGCACCAATAAATATGACCCATATTCACTGAGAAATGGATAAAAGTATTCATGTTCGAAATGGGGTGTACTCATATATGCTGAGCACTGTATTACTACTATAAATAATACAGGTTTAAACAAAACCTCACACAACTCCAAATTAAACAAAGATAATAATAATATTAACACATTTTATTTAAAGCGCCTTTCAAGAAACCCACTGTACAACATCATAGACACAATTCAATACATTTAAAAATTAATCGAGAGAATAAAATAGAGAAGATGATAAAATACAGAATGTATATGCAGTTATAAAGAGTAGGCTATTTTAATAAGATGAGTTTTGAGTCTGGATTTAAACAGAGGGGAGAGAGTCAATGTTGCGGATGTCAGGATGAAGAGAATTCCAGAGTTCGGAGCGACTGAAAGCTCTGCTCCCCTCTGTGAAACATCACGTTGAGTAAGTCCATGAATGAAGAAACGGCAATTCATATATGTTTTCTTTTTGCCATCACCACTCATAAATGTTTGTATTTATGTGCGTGAGGTTATTATTGAAAAGTAAGTTGTTTGCCCTTTAATGGCGATTAAATTTTATCAAGCGCAGCACACTCCCATCGGTCGAAATGTGCTTTTACTGTAAGCTGTGTTCTTATTCTTTTTGCTGTAAAAATAATAATAAAGGAATTGTAATTGTATTTTCAATAGGAAACTGATTTCTAGTGACGGTTATAATTATTTAAACTGTAAAATATTATAGAAGGGAACATATTTTTGGTCAAAGAGCCACAGGTTCCCTACCACTGATATATCCTAGAGTTGTTGAAAACTACAGGATTGGGTCATTTGTTTTTAATTCACATACTTTACTACAGTATAGTTCTACTTTACATTAGTACACTGTAAAATCCGATAAGTAAAATGAACTCAAACTATTTGAGAAAACCAATTGTCGCAAACCATTTAAGTTTTGAAACAAAATGATTTGAGTACTTTAAACTGACTATATATAGTGTCATATACACATATATTAATTTGTGTTAGTAACGTAAACTTTTTAGGCTCAGTTATCAAATTGCAATGATTTCAACAAATTAAGGCCAAACAAATATATAGCTACTCAAATAGTTTGGTATTGCTTCTAACACAAAAATATCATTAATTAATTAATTCATAACTCATTCATTTTGAGTTCGTTTTTTTTTTAAATTTATGTAATTATTACTAGTAGTTATCTATGATTTAACTGAAGTAATTAAACTGTGTGTGTGTGGATATACACAGTGTTGATAAATGTGTAGATATATACCTGTGTAAATTGTTGTGTTTGGGTTTATTCAGCTTTTGTCTAATCATCTTGCTTAATCCCACCTCTTTTCGTAGCACTGTACGACAGAATTCCGCATGCTGAAACTCTACTGTGACCGCAGCTTTAGTGTGTCATGACTGCGTTGTCAAATAATAGAAAGCCAATTATGCCACCAATTTTAACATCTTTACAATTTTCAACATCTTTATTTCTACAGCGCTTTTACAATGTAGATTGTGTCAAAGCAGCTTAGCATGGACGTTCTAGTCGCTAGTAGATTGAAATTGTGTCAGTAACGTTTTCTTTTAGTTTAGTCTATCCTCAAAAACACCAGTGTTATTGGCATTTAAGATGAAAAGACGGCAAAAATTACACCGTTTTATTGAACAACAAACGACATTTGCACTGCAAAATCACAGCAAAAGACAGTGATTTTTGAGTCAAGAACTTTGGCGCTGTTTGCCTTCCATGTTTCACTGTTATTTCAGCCTGATCTCACGAGAAAACGTAAGTATTTTACGTTTTGGCAGTTTAGTGGCTAATTCGTACGAATTCGTACGAGTTCAGTCATACGAAAATGTACGATTTAAAAAAGGAGGCGTGGCACCCCTAAACCCCACCCCTAAACACAACCGTCATTGGTTGATGAGCAAATCTTACTGAATTGTACGAATTACATCGTACGAATTCATACGAATTAGACACTTTTTAAAAAGTTACGAATTGCCCGTGAGATAGCGTTGGTTGTTTTCACCGTTTCTGTCAAAGACGGCGTAAAAACATAGATCTATGACGTAACTGACGTAATTAAACTGTGTGTGTGGATATACTGTACACGGTGTAGATAAATGTTTAGATACATACCTGTGTAAATTGTTGTGTTTGGGTTTATCCAGTATTATTTTTTATTTGAATAAAACCAGCTAACGTAGATGCATGCAGAGCAAATTTACATCACGTTAAATTGATACCGAATTGCTCACTCTAATTAAGGTAAATCATGGCTGCAGAGTATTGAAGAATTACTCCAAATTAATAGAGTAGACATTCAGTCCATTTAAAAAGTTCATCTATTTGACTCACTCTGTAGAATTTTTGCTCCAAATTTATGGTCAGACTTTATTTTGATGAGAGAGAGATCGCCATTGCAGTTTGGGCTCGGTTTTTAACCGCTACGCCGACCAGCGATTGGTGGCGCAAACCCAGCGTCAGTGACCGACGTCATCAGCACGACATGCGGATCCTCCGATGCCGTTCATACCTGTAACACATACGTAAAGCGATACACCCACATACAAACAAACGCAAATACATAACCGCGAAAATACAATCTGCAGGCGAATGTAACAGTCAGTTAAATGTCTGTTGAATGTCGACAGATATTAAGCAGTCTACTACTCAAACGGACCATCAAAATAAAGAGTCACCGAAATTACTGCTACAGTTCCTAAAATATACAAAACACATTCAATAAAACCTAAAAGTGTGAGTCAGAAAAAACGAAATAGTGTTTTCTGTTTCGTTTACTTCGTCCATTTTAACTGCGCAGCCACAATATCTTATTGTTTGCTCAGACTTCACACTAAAATGCCTCCTGATGAGTTAATAATAATAAATGGGGTGAATAGGTTTAAGCTGGTAGTTTTTCTGAAGACTCGGGCGACGGTGTAAATGTCTACAGTGTTTGTTGCGGCGTTTCTGTGTGTGTAGATCTAGGCTGAAAGGAGAACTTCCAGATGTGGTGTGGGCAAAATGCCTGTTGGGACAAAAACACAGGAACTTCCTCTGACAGCGGAGATTAATCAAAACCCGGGGAATCTTTTCATGAGAGACAGTGAGAGAGTACGGATCCGCGCTCCCACCTGAAACGCGCAAACGTATGGGAAAGCTCACACTTCAGCCGTTCAAATGCGCATTAAGTGCTTTGGTTTGCTCACGCCATTTGTCACGATCTGCCTCAAGCTGACGTGCGAAAGATGCATTTGGCTTCAGATGATTCTCCCGAATGATTTCTGAGCAACTGCGTGCGAATATCAACCTTGCCATGAAAAAATAAAGTTTCCACCAAAATAGCAAAACCTATTATATGTTGTTTGTGTAAGCTAATATGTTACAATACTGCAAAAATACTCAATAATGTCTGTCTCAATGTTTTCAAACAGTTATATTCGATTTACCAAAGTCACACAAGTGCCAATTTCACATCTGTCTCATTCATAATCCGCTTGACGGCATGTTAAGCAGCTTCCGGGTCCAAGTGCTCCATCAGACTGTATGGGGAGACTCATCAAATGGTAATAACAAACGTTTACAAAGTGCTGTAAAGCTGGATTTATACTTTCGCCTTTCGCCGCATCTCGCGAAACGGACGAGGCTTTTATACTCTCCGCGTTCGCCGTTGTGATATTCTTTAAAACGACAGGGGGCGCTCAAATGAAACTGACCGTAAAGTCAGACGGATACACAGAGAAGTAGAAGGTTTTAGGAACTACGTCACATCATTTTATCGATCAAGATTTTTAAACGAATTATTTTTATTGTTTTAATAAATTGTTTTAATGATTATAAAGATTTTTATAACCATAAATTTTTTTTTATGAAACTTTGATGCGTCACTTGCTTTTGTTCTTATCTCAGACAGTTCTCGGCGATGACGTCACATTCGCCGCGCGCACTCAAGCGAACTAGCGGACACGTCGAGTGTAAACCAGGCTTAATACTTTCGAAAATCACGATTGCAATGTATACATCCATGCTAGGGTTGTGACGATGAGGAAATTTCCCCACCGGTTAATCGACAGGTGACAACACCGGTAATACCGGCATCACCGTGGGGGTGGGGGTTTCCTCTTTTCCTCTGCTTTTAAATAGCTTATAAATGCGTGCGTATTATACTTTCACTTTCAGTTTTGTGGAAATTCGGCGTCAATTGTTTGAATGGACGACAACGACACTACAAAAAAAAAATCACTGTTATTAAACACAAAACTTTTATTAACATAACGGAAAAAACAACAACAACAACACTGCTACAGGCTGAAAAAACGGTGAAAGTTGCAACCAAACTAGAACGTTTATTACGTAGCCTATGTTAGAATTGTTTTTACAACTAATAAGAGAATAAAATAGAAAGATAAATAAATAAATTGCACAAAGTTTAAATAAGATTAAACTGGTTTGTTAAATAAAATAATCTAGCCTAAATAAAATTAAAGTGAAATATTTAGAGAAGCCCATCTAAACTGTTTTCATTGTTAGTGACAAAACCATCTGTTGCGTTGTATTGAACAACGAACGGCATTTGGACTGCAAAATCAACAAGACATCAAAAGACAGTGTTTTTTGATCCAGATTATTATCCAGTTATTGGCACAGTTTACCTTCCATATTTTACTGTTATTTTTTGCAGTTTCTGTCGAAGACGGTGTAAAAACATAGATATTAAAATAAATAACTTTTTGACACAGTTTGCCTTCCATATATATATATATGGAAGGCAAACTGTGTCAAAAAGTGCGTTTTGACTTTATTAACATTAATTACTTTGCGCTGATTTAGCGGTGAAAACGTCATCATTTTTTTACCGTTTTTTTGTATTACACACTGAAAAGACTGGTGTTTTGAGGATGGCACGTGTTTGGTAAGTACCGTAAATTGGCCTATTTGGTTTTCCATATCAAATTGATAAACCCATGAATCGTTGCGCTTTAGACACGTTAATAATGGGAAGGGTTAGTAATGGATAATATTAATAAAATTTGTAAAATAAATATTTTGTTAGCGGTTCATTCCACTGTGGCGACTCCAGGTTAATAAAAGGACCAAGCCAACAAGAAAATTTATGAATAATTTTGTTAATAAAACATATGTAAGTCAGTTACTTTGCAGCAAACAGGAAACGATGGATTTATAACTGTAATAAATAAATCTTGATTGTTTCCTGGATTAAAATAAAGCCATTAGAAGATGCAAAGAGGTTGAAATGACTTCATGTATTCAAATATTTCTTTACTTAAAAACTCATTTAAATGCATTTTAAATGCGGGTCAAGATAGGCCAAGCTTACGTGACCCATATCCATTTTTACATCTGGGCCAAATACTACATTTGACATTAGGCGGAGGTTGCTCCGTCTTTAATTCAATTCAATTCAATTCACCTTTATTTGTATAGCGCTTTTACAATGTAGATTGTGTCAAAGCAGCTTCACATAGAAGGTTATAGTAAATTGAGTAAATTTAGTAAATTTAACACGGGCTTGAGTTGATTTGAGTTTTGAGTTTTTGAGTTGAACTCAACTGATTTGAGTTTTTACTGCAAATGTCACATCCATAACGCTGGAATCGCTCTTCTGCAAAATCCACCATTTCTTGAACTGGATCTACTGTTTCTGTTTCTGAGTGTTGTTTTGGCTATGGGAGGATTTAAAGCACACTGATAAACTGTGCTCTGTCTGTTGCGCTCTTTAGGGCTTGAGTGTGTCATTGGTGTGTGGGTTGCATCAAACCTCCTACTGTATCTGTTTTTAATCGTGTAAGAACTCAACCTAAAATATTTTTGGGTTCGAAGACTTGTGCAAAAAAACCTCCCACCTTGGAAAGGAAATGTTATATCATTTAACTGCTGAAAAAAAATGTGTTAGACATTAATATTATTGGACAAATCAGGGCTATTAGACTTTAAAGTAGATTTTAGCAGGTATTTAAATGTTAATCGACTGGATTGCAAAAAATAAATAAATAAATAAATAAAAAATCCCAATAATAAACATGTTCTTCTGGAGCTGTTTCATTGTAAATAAACAGTTAAACGGTCAGTAAATTAATATTATTTACAAAAGAAAATGTAATAGTATACATTAGCAGTTTAGTTTATTAAAATAAGCTGTTATGAAGAAATAAAGTCAAGTGATATGAATAAAATATTTTTTTTTCTTCACTGTATAACTCACACATTCTGAATAACGAATGAATCTCATTTATTTAGATTTTTTATTTGATTACATTAAATAACAGAGGCGTCACTTTATTGTTATAATAATAATGTTATAATGAAAGCGTTCGATTGCTTTCCTCACACTTTATGCTCATTTAGGACAAAATTAGTTGTGTTTGAAAAAAAAAAACATTAAGATGGCCATCTTTAGCTGTTATTATTATTAATGATGTGTATATATCTGTTCAAACACGCACCCTAAACCCAGACTTTCACTCCGCTTCAGATCACATGTACAGAATGGGTTTGGGAAACAGCGTCTGTTTATCACTATGGAGCACGTCTGACAGTCACGCACCGCTTTATGACTGTTTTGAGCATTGCACAGGAGGAGCGACGGCACCTGTAATGAAAAGGAAAGGGAATCCCGCCGTTTTTATATTTATTTCAAAGTGTTTCATGCCTAAATAAACCGAAAGCACAGAACTGACTCACATTTAAGAGCAAGGGGCGCCCCTGGTGGTGCGGCGGTATGGGTTGCGTATAGGGAGGATCGACTCTTTAATGTTTATCGCCACCCTTTGGTGAAAGACTGAAAATACGGGAGAATCCTGGGAAAAACGGGAGGGTTGACAGCTATGCAATTATTCCATCGTAAATTAAAATAACAAGTGCGACGTCTACGGAAATTTATTGTAATTCAACGAAATTTAATCCTGGCGTTCTTACTATATAAATATGTCCTTTTAGATCGATCAGTGCTGTTTCACGGGCAAATCTTAGTATCAGAGTTGACACATTAAGATTGTCCTACATTAAAAACAAACAAAAATCATAATAGGACTGAAAGTAAACATGTCCTCTGAGAAATCATAGTTTGTAACATAAAAATAATGACAAACAAATGATGGGATAGTTCCTTAATATGACGGGAAACATGATCGTAACAGGGATGACAGAAATTGTCATTTGTAAGTAATATTGTTATATTATTATGGCTCAGAAAGGCTATCTTCTAAATATTGATGTTGAAAATTCAACTTTACAGTTTAATAAAGTGACTTTTATTGACATTTTAGAAGTAATATCATGTATAATAAATAACACAAAGAGGAATAAGCCTGTAAAATAACAGAAAAAGTATTTTGTAGCGTAATTTACAACAACAACCAAGACAATATATCGCTTTAAACTATTAATAATGCTCATAAAAGTCACTTTTTCCGACTTTTCAAGGTTAAAAGTTGCTGGAAGGAAGATTATAGACCCATAAGCCTACTTAAAAGCATAAATAATTGATAAATATATATATAAAGCAGCATATTTGTCCAAATATCAGTTGTAAGACATAAGGTATTTGTACTTACAGTCAGGAAGCCGTATGTGAACTCATGCATGTAATAAGCTAACAGCCGTGAGTAATTTGTTTAATTTTGCGCTGCAATTAGGGGCCACACAACACAACCGGTGCCAAAGATCAGTTTGCCTTGTTTACCGCGGTGATGCTCTCCAAATACAAACATCTGCACTTAAATCCGTCAAAACGTTCATCTAATCACGGAAAATTGCAATCACATGAAAGCGTACAGTATTGCTACATGCTGGAAATCACTTCATGTCAACAATTACAGTATAATATCGCACTCTTTCATTGATTAACCAGTTTTACTGTGCTTGTATTCATTCATTCATTCATTTTCCTTTGGCTTAGTCCCTTGTTTATCAGTGGTCGCCAGAGGAGTGTTTTGTTAAAAACCTGCGGATTTATGCGGAATGATTTTGGGAGTATCATAACTAAAACCTTAAAATATGAAATACATGTAATAAATGTAATACATTTTAACTTTACATTAACTTTATTCAATGTTTACAATGCAAATCCAACTAGCTCCACTTTATTTGGTAAACAAAGCAAGTCTCTCATATGAAATCTCTACGAAAAGACCGAAAATATTACTTTACAAACTGTATTGTAAATAAATCATATGAATATTTTCATATTAGTCAGTTTTATTAGTGAAATTAATTTAAAAACTGAATAAATATAAATTTGCACACATTTACACCAGTAAATAAACAGAATCAATGATGGGCTAAAAATCGTGCACGCGCAGATCCCATGTGGCCCTACCTATAACTCATGCGTTCAACCCAGGCTCATTCTGAAAACGTAGTGCTATGTACGTTTCTGGAGGCCGCGAAATACGTCTCGAGAGGTACGTATTTTTGCTAATTTTTTCCGCAAATCCTCCAGAGGACGCTGTGTACGCTTTTTGAGATCTCAAATGTCTCTCGCGAGTGCCGTTCTCGCATAAACCCACCAGAGGCTGCTGTCGGCTGACTGTTTGTCTGACTGACTGACTGACCAATCAACTGAAGCTGGATTTATATTTTCGCCTGGCGCCGCATCGCGCGCCTCCGCTCACTGCGCGCACACCTCGCGAAACGGACGAGGCTTTTATACTTGCCGCGTTCGCCGTTGTGATATTCTTTAAAACGACAGGGGGCGCTCAAAAGAAACTGACCGTAAAGTCAGACGGATAAACAGAGAAGTAGAAAGTTTCAGGAACTATGTCACATCATTATATCGATCAAGATTTTAAAACTAATTGTTTTTATTGTTTTTATAAATTGTTTTAATGATTATAAAGATTTTTGTAACCATTCAAGATTTTTTTAAATCAAACTTTGATGCATCACTTGCTTTTGTTCATATCTCGGACAGTTTTACCTATTAAAGTCTATTAAAATAATAAAGACAACAGAACATGGGTTCCTCTACTAATATATATTTTTATTATGGCAAGAATAAAAGCAAAAAAGTACACTTACTAGATAATACAGATGTTTTTATTTATTTAGCCGCTCCACAATTCACACATTACTGTCTGGTTAGTTTCTGTCCTCTTCTCATGCTAAAAAGGCAATAATAATCCAACATTCCTGATCATTATCACCATAAAGCCTAGAAAAACAGCATCATGTTGTAAACCGAAGGTTCAAATATTTCTTTCTAGTAATCAAAGACATCATTTGTTCCTTAATTATAGTTTTGTAACTATTAAATTGTTTTAAATTCAATTGTAATATATACATCAGTGTAAAACCTATGAATGGTGGAAAAACATGCCTCTTTTGGCTTTTATAAACTCATCCCTCAGGTTTTTCCAAACCTTTTAACAAAAACTTTCCTCCTTTCTCACGGCTGTTGCAATTTCTAGCCAAGAATTATTGATCATCTGGTTATCTCTATGATCACGGATCATAAAGGTGTCTGTATAGTCTTACGTGCTACAGACATAATCTCTTCAAAGTGTTTCATATTCTACTCAAATCAGACGCGGCACCGCATGCACTGTTCGCTCGAGTCTCAAAAATCACGCACCCAAAGCGAACATCCGCAAACTCCACGTTGACGTCACATTCGCCACGTGTACTCAAGTGAACCAGCGGACGCGTCGAGTATAAACCAGGCTTGACCCACCCAACTCCTTCCCTAAACCCAACCAACAATGTTCAACAGTAATCCAGAAAAATAAAAGCCCCTGTCTCATTTTTACCACGCTTTCAGACTTTACCGCATTCTCACCCTGTTATTTACTCGTTTATTTTATTTTTTAGCTTCTGCTTTTGTCTTACCTGCATTCTGGAACCGCTCCTCACCGGACTCGAACCCAGTCGTCCCGTCTCAAGTCTGCCGACGAACACGGCAAGCTAACGGGACAATCTGATTGCAGCGGGAAATTCGTCGTCCACAAATAATCGGCAGGTAAGCGTGAAAGGAAAATAATGCATTAAATAATGCTATAAATAATGCTCATAAAAGTCACTTTTTCCGACTTTTCAAGGTTAAAAATTGCAGGAAGGAAGATTATAGACCCATAAGCCAACTTAATAAATAAGCATAAATAATTGAGAAATATATATATATAAAGCAGCATATTTGTCCAAATATCAGTTGTAAGACATAAGGTATCTGTACTTACAGTCAGGAATCCGTATGTGAACTCAAAAAGTGAAACGCAGCCGTACGTACCTCTGACTGCATAATGTGCGTACATGGGACTACGCTTTCACAATGAGCCTGTGTTGCATGTGTTTAGACTTAGACCAGGAGGAAAACAACGCCAACACGGGGAGAACATGCTGACTCCACAAAGAAACACCAACTGACCCAGCCGGGACTCGAACCAGGGCTAACCACCCTTGTATTCTTCAAGATATACATATTAGTATTCAGTCTCCTGAGGTTATTTACTTCGCAAAACAAGGGCATCCAATACAGACCAGCTAATAAGTGAAGAAAAATGTAAATTTGATCATAAATAAAAGCTTATTAGTGTATTTAAATTAATAAATCGCGTTCATTTGTGAGCAACTGTTTGACAGCGTGTTCATCATAAAGCATTGCATGTTAAAATGTAATTGTTATTGATGCAAAAAAAAATTAGGATGCGTTTTTACATTTTTAATCAGTTTAATTTGCATTTGACCCCAAAAGGGAAGAAAATAATCTATACATTTGCATAAAGTCATGCAATAATTTGCATGATAAACTAGAGCCAACTTTGTTGTACAAATAAACGAAAGACAAACGCCTATAGTAGTAAAGATGAAGGAATTCCTGCTTGTTTTAGGGCCACACAACTCTAGTCATGTCTCAGTAATATGACCAAACGAAGCCGAAATCAGACTGTTTTATTCCCAAGAGACACATTCGGGGCTCTGGGCGAAGGGGCTCAGGTCGGAGGTCATGGACGTGGGATTACTTTAGCACAACTGCTTTGCTAGCAATTGTTTACTTGACTTACAGGTTGTGGTTTTAGTGCCTATCAATTGTTTCTGGCACTTTGAGGGCTCCACAAATCTGAAGAACCGAAGCTGTTTTCATAACCCTACAACTCACTATTTAATGAACCCATATTGCTTTAACGCTATGTTTCCACTTATTTTTATGCACATTTTGGATGTACACATGAACAATAGCTGCGTCATGATGCGCATAGGTCTGTGCTCCGCGTTTATATTTATATGTTTATTATTTATATAGTTTATTAATGGTTTACTAACTCATTCTGAATGATATTAAAAACACCAACTACTCTTAAATACAACTGGTTTGAAAATAATGCAATACTTAATTTGGTAATGAAAAATGAATCCTTAACAAAGTGTGAAAACACAACTATTAAGCACATTATCAATATACTTATAAGTCAAAAATAGAGCATTTGTAGCTGCAGATATAAACTGCTGACTAACGTTTCTTAATGGGGAGTTAATGATTAACAAATAATGAATTCACTATTTGCTAATGATTAATAGATGATTCATAGCGTGTAGTTATTATAAAGTGTTACCCAACATTTCAACCTACACGCTCTTCATTAGGTATAACAACCAACTCACGTCTCTTGTCCAACTTCTTATGGTGTGATCATGCCAGTCTCTGACTTCTGAGGTAAATAAAACACATCAATCTCCTAACACGCTGATCTACTACAAATGTCCAAGCTAACTTTATTTGGATAAATACCTGTGATGGATTCAAGGCCGACGTTTGCCCATGACCAGGGTGAACTAGTTTTTCAGCATCACTTAGTAAGACCAACTACGTGATGTTCTTCTAGACACACTTACTTTTCACACCCATTGAGGTGTGTGGGTTTTTATCAGTTCCAGGCATTCACTGTCTTCCTGGGTCTCCAGGTACTTGTTTGTAGGACTCTCCCCCTGGACAGCAGATCTCCGTTCTGGCTCTTTTTCCCAACACTCCTCCATTGTGCCTGCTGAGTGTGTTGGTTTGGATTACAGAGAAACTGGAGCCGTGTTAGTGTGCGGCGTTCCTCAACTCGCCAGAGGACTCCGGCTTCTTTTTCTGATTTCCATCAGGGATCTCTCGGACAGGCGGGATCTCTTCTTTCTGAACATCCCCACCACCAGCGACCGTTCCGATAACCCCTCGGCTCCTCAGCTCGATGCTTTCGGCACTGTTAGCTGGTTGCTTTGAGACGCCACTCGAGCGGCTCTTTTCATGTGTAAATGTTAAAGCTTTGAGGCGTCGTGATTTAACAGCCAACTCCACGCTGAACAAAGCAAAGCGCTTTGAATATACATGGTTTAATCATGCACATCAGTTACACACCAGCTATATCCACATCATTAATTCCTCTCGGTTACGTTCAGTGACTCTTTGACAGAACGCATGATTTATTCAAACGTAAAAGTGAATAAGAATGCGTTGTAAGTGACCCAATTAAGCAGTCGCAGTCATATGTGTCAGTCGTTTATTATTGAGACGCTAACGGTTTGCAACATTCCTAATAAAACAGTTGGATTTATAATTAAAGACCCTGATATTACCTTAGATTTTGGATAAACATCAATCTAGGCCATAATATTGATCATGATTTGAAACTGTAATTTTAATTCTCTTTGTTAAAATCACCTTGAAACCATCGCTTCACCAATACTATTTCATTGAGCCAATAAAGGCCGATATGGCTAGGAACTAACTCACATTCTGGCTTAATTATCCAGAAATTTGCTGCCATACCATGACTCTGCAGTCATTTCTTTGAAAGAAAAATTATCTAAACTCTTTGGTAATGTTTGAGAGATGCTAACGGTCTAATCCGATTCAATTATCTATGCTAAGCTAAGCTAAAAGTTTCCCTACCTGACCCAGAAGTCAGCTGAATAGATAAAAAAATGGTAAAACTCAACTGTTGAATTGAAAGGAAGTCGTAACATTAGCATATCGTCAATAAAATAAAATAAACACCTTAGTGCCTGGATAAACGTCAATCTAGGCCATAATATTGATCATGTATTGAAACTGTAATTTTAATTCTCTTTGTTAAAATCACCCTGAAACCATCGCTTCACCAATACTGTTTCTTAGAGGCAATAAAGTCCGATATGGCTAGGAACTAACTCACATTCTGGCTTAATTATCCAGAAATTTGCTGCCATTTTGCAGCTTTGAATGTAAAATAATCTAAACTCTTTGGTTGTTTTTGAGTGCGATGCTAATGGTCTAATCCGATTCAATGATTTATGCTAAGCTAAGCTAAAAGTTTCCCTACCTGACCCCAAAATCAGCTGAATAGACGCACACACAAAAACTCACCTGTTTAACTCTAAGGAAGTTGTAAAATTACCATACTGTCAAAAAAATAAAATAAAAATCGTAGAGTCTGGATAGACGTCAATTAAACGTGTAATTGCAATCCTTTCTGTCAAAATCACCTTGGAGTCACCTTGAAACCATCGCTTCACCAATACTATTTCATAGAGGCAATAAA
This sequence comes from Danio albolineatus, assembly GCA_903798035.1. Taxonomy (NCBI): domain Eukaryota; kingdom Metazoa; phylum Chordata; class Actinopteri; order Cypriniformes; family Danionidae; genus Danio; species Danio albolineatus. The sequence continues at coordinate 1,080,143 of CAIGQQ010030790.1, read as the reverse complement.
GGCCGATATGGCCAGGAACTAACTCACATTCTGGCTTAATTATCCAGAAATTTGCTGCCATACCATGACTGCAGCTTTGAAAGGAAAATGATCTGAACTCTTTGTTCATTTTTGAGAGAAATGCTAACGGTCTAATACGTTTCAATGATCTATGCTATGCTAAGCTAAAAGTGTCCCTACCTGACCCAGAAATCAGCTGAATAGATAAAAAATTGGTAAAACAAAAACGTTGAACTGAAAGGAAGCCGTAACATTAGCATATCGTCAATAAAATCTGGATAAACGTCAGTCTAGGCCATCATATTGATCATGTATTGAAACTGTAATTTTATTCTCTTTGTTAAAATCACCTTGAAACCATCGCTTCACCAATACTATTTCTTAGAGGCAATAAACTCTGATATGGCCAGGAACATTCTGGCTCAATTATCCAGAAATTTGCTGCCATTTTGCAGCTTTGAATGCAAAATAATCTAAACTCTTTGGTTGTTTTTAAGTGTGATGCTAATGGTCTAATCCGATTCAATGATTTATGCTAAGCTAAGCTAAAAGTGTTCCTATCTGACCCAGAAATCAGCAGAATAGATAAAAAAAAAATTAAAACTCAACCGTTGAACTGAAAGGAAGTCGTAACATTAGCCTATCGTCAATAAAATAAAATAAACACCCTAGAGTCTGGATAAATGACAATCTAGGCCATCATATTGATCATGTATTGAAACTGTAATTTTAATTCTCTTTGTTAAAATCACCTT
>CAIGQQ010030790.1:1038730-1067944 GCA_903798035.1 Danio albolineatus | reverse complement strand
AATATAATGTTAACATATGTGGATTTATGTTTTGAGTTTGTACTGCAAATATCACATCCATAACACTGGAATTGGAATTTATATATATATATATATAAATATATATATACACACCCCAATGGCTTTTTAAAAATACATTTGTCCAGAAAAAAATTAAATAAGATGAAATTGCTCTTTGCTGAAAAAAGATGCCCGACCCCTGGGCTATATTATACTCAGGGTTCATTCACATTTTCACTACTAAAATTCCATGACTTTTCCAGGACTTTCACGTAAATTTTCATGACATAATGTTTGATGTAATGTCTACATATGCATGGTAAATAATAAGAATAACAATACATGTTCAAAGTTATTAAAGCATGTCATAAAACATGCAACATTTAGTTTAAATTAATTAATCTTTATAACTGTGTAAAACTGATTTAGATAAAGTTCACACGGCACTAATAATGTGATGACATGTGTTTGGTGTTTGACCATGGACAGAAAAGAAGACAACTAACCTACAGTATATTTAAGTATACAGATATTTGTTCGACTAATTTCTGTGACTTTTTCCAAAACTTTGTGGGTTTTTCAGTTTTTCCAAAACTTTTCCAGGCCTGGAAAATGCCATGACAAAATTCCACTACTATTCCAGGTTTTTCATGACCGTATGAACCCTGTATACTGTAACACACCACAGTTTACTGTAGTAAAAACTAAACTAGCCTATACTACAGTATATATATATGACTGTTTCTCACTTCACTACAGTTGATACTCCAGTATTCATTATCAAAGAGTTGTAACAATCATATTTACAGTATAATACACCACTAGTTCTCTTTAAAACACTATTTACAATACTGTTTATTATATTTTAATGTACAATGAAAGATTTTAACCCCTTCAGACCTGAATTATGTTCCAAAGAAGTCTGAAGGGGTTAATACACTTTCACTATTCTGATGCTTAAAAATAAAAACTCATCTTTGACCAACATCCCTTCTATATGGTAAAAACGTGGCCTTTACCGTGTTTTTAATTGATTTTATTCTCTTATTGTTTACCTTGCTCGTCTTCATCCTTCTCTCTGCTTCTCTCAGGGTGTTACTCCTCTCCTCGGTGTTTGCCTTGAGTTTCCTTTTTTCCTGTCCGGAATGATGGGCTAACACTGCCACCTACAGGCCTGGCTCTGAAACTAAAACACAAAAACAGCGACGATCACCAATGTACAGTATTATTGAAGTATTTATAAAAGATGAATGTATATTTATATATTATAATCTGACTAATCTAATTTTGGCTATCTGATATATTATAATCATGACTTTCAACAGTATTAGCACACACTTTGAGCACGTATTGTATACTGTTGTTGTTTGAACTGGAAACTGTGATGTGTGACATCACAAACGTCATAAGTTTGCGCTTTTTACTAGGGTATTTGATTTGTTTGTTACTTAGTGAGACTTTGCTTTTACTCAAGTGTATTTTTAAACAGATATGTGCTTTTAATGAAGTAATAGTAGCTCAGTATCTGCACTTTTCACTAGCATTAGCGTTTTTGGGTAACTGTTTACTCTACCAGACATGTCTGTCCTTGAATTAAAAACATAAATACAGCGAATAAAAAGTATTTCATCCTTAAAACTTTCTAAAATGGACTGAAGGTTGATTTCTGTAAGTTGTTCTGTAATGTCTGGTTCTCAGACTGCATATTAAAACCACTTTACAAATGTACAAACACTGTCATTGTTGTCCTCTGCCCAATTGAACTAATAGTTTTGTTATGCTAAAAACTGTAATTTAGGAAAAAAATACTTCAAAAATCTCAAGTTATGTGATCAATTGATTAAAAACATGAAATTATAAATTCTTCAAATAAATGCTATTTTACAGTTGTTCCCATGTTTCTGTCAGTCCTTTCACATTTGCATTAAACTGTTTAAGGTTTTGACTCTGAGGAAGTGACTTGATGGAGGAGAAGCTGACAGTGATCAAGTTTGTGTTTTATCATTGAGTTGTGTGATTTTATTCTTGTTTTTGTATGATTTTTTTGAGGACCACACACTGTCAGGCCCAGTCACATTTTTAATAAGTGAAAATGTACGTTTCTGGTAGAATGTCGGCTGTTTGTTGAATCAACAACAACAAAATATAGGGATTAAAGGCATATTCTTATTATTCAGGGTTACTACACCAAATAACTTTTTTTTAATTAAAACTTTGATATTGTTTTTAATTAATTAAATTAATTAATTGTTTGTAATTAATGTAAATGTGTCTGGAAACATTGTTTAAAAAACATAACATTTTAATTTTGAAAGGGATTAAAAAAAAGTTTTTTCAAAGTTTTTGTTTTTTTCAGAACAGCGTTGATGAAAGGTTCTTCAAAAGTTGACCAATGTGTGTGTGTGTGTGTGTGTACACTAAAAATAATGTAGGGTTCCATAAAATTCCTTCATAATGTCCAAACACAAATCGATTTAAGTTAACTTGACTAATTTAAGTGGATTGAACATAAATCAAGCAGCAAAAGTCATTTTTTTAGTGCACTTACAGTTTCATTTAACTTAAAATGTACTATTTTTCACCTTAAGAACAACAAGTGAAGTTTATTTATGAACTAATTTGGAGAGGATCATGTGCTTATGATTGATCACAGCTGGTGCTGCATTATCCAATGTATGATTCACCAATCAGACGACTCCTGAGCCACTATAAACACCCTGAGCTCCACATCACAGCCATCTTCATTTTGAAGAATCCCCCCTTCCACCCCTAATCCTCCTTTCCTAGATGGGTGGCACGGTCACAGCCAGAACGTCACTGGTTCTAGTCCTTACCAAGCCAGCTGACGTTTCTGTGTGGAGTTTATACGTTCTCCCCGTGCTCACGTGGGGTTCCCCCAGGTTCCCCGGTTTCCTCCCACCGTCCAAAAACATGAAGAGCGATCACTATCTGTTTATCAGCTACTACAGCAGGGGAGTTCTCCAGATCTACCTGAGCTCAAACTCCCCTCTCGCCCTGCAGACGGGAGGGAGCCCCGGGCTCGAGGATCTTATGAGCTTAGGGCTCTCTCCCGGGACAGCATGCTGAACACGCTTTAAAATCAATCATCAGCTATATACTGATGCGAAATCCTGCTAAATAACACTTCAATACAGTAATCAAGTCAAATTAGTCAAGTATTTCACACACACAGTGTTTTTCAGCTGAACGGCGAGTGGAATAAGGCCGCGTCTCTGCAGATTAGCGTGTGTGAGAGTCGATCGTCTGCGGGCTGCAGTAAACTGAAGGAAGAACAGTGAGGCGTGAAGAGACGAACGGATGTACAGTGAGGGAGAAACCAAACAGGAGGATTGTGACTCTTCCTTCAATTGAGCAGCAGAACAATAGACGTCCATCAGTCTGTCAGCGAGCGCAGACGCTCTGGGAGAACACACACACACACACACACACACACACACACACACACACACAGAGCAGATGCCCCAGACTTCTTGAACTCCAACCTGACTGAAGCACAATGACAGAAACCCGCTCATGTCCCCACCGCTCGCTCTGATGAGGTCATAAATATCCTGGCAGTGAAGCGCAGGTCCTGCTGTTGCTCTATCTGTGTTTTTACAGCGCACAGAACTGGCACAGGTGCTAGAAACGAGTCAGTGTGCTCAAACAAACACCATCTGTCTTTCATACACCTTTCTGAAACTTTCATTCACTTTGCCTCATGCTGAAGAGGAGATTCCCTTGAAGTGGTTGTTTCAACAAGACAATGACCCCAAACACACTAGTAAATGAGCAAAGTATTGGTTCCAAACCAACTAAATTAATGTTCAGGAGTTCCCCCTCAGCTGATGATGGATTATAAAGCGTGTTTGGCTGTCCCGGGAGAGAGCCCTGAGCTCATAAGATCCTCGAGCCCAGGGCTCCCTCCTGTTTGCAGGGCGAGAGGGGAGTTTGAGCTCAGGTAGACCTGGAGAACTCCCCTGCTGTAGTAGCTGATGAACAGATAGTGATCGCTCTTCAGAGATAACTACTTACTAGGAGCATGTCTATGGTGCTGATGTGGATTAGTCCATTAACTTAAGCTGCATGTTTGTGGACGGTGGGAGGAAACCGGGGAACCCGGGGGAAACACACGCGAGCACGGGGAGAACGTGTAAACTCCACACAGAAACGTCAGCTGGCTTGGTAAGGACTAGAACCAGTGACGTTCTTGCTGTGAGGCATCAGTGCTAACCACTGGGCCCCCGTGCCACCCATCTAGGAAAGGAGGAGGAGTAGGGGTGGAAGGGGGGATTCTTTAAATGAAGATGGCTGTGATGTGGAGCTTAGGGTGTTTATAGTGGCTCAGGAATCATCTGATTGGTGAATCATAAATTGGAAAATGCAGCACCGGCTGTGATCAATCATAAGCCCACCACAATAAGGGATACACCCCCTCCCCATAAAAAAAATCCCCAAATTACTAAATCTGTTCTTCTGAAGTTGTTTCATTGTAAATAAACAGTTAAACGGTCAGTAATATGTTTTATTATTGTTATTTTACAAATAAATAATAAATAGTATACATTAGCAGCAAAACCTTTCAGCTTATTACAATTAATAGCTAGAATCAAGTTATCAAATCTCATTAATCTTCACTGTATAACTTACATAAAAGCAGCGAATGAATCTCATTTATTTGGATTTTTTCGTTTGATTACATTAAAAAATAGAGGCGTCACTTTAAAAATACACGCAGCTAACGTTATAATAGAAAGTAGAGATGCGCAGATGGGCTTTTATTTCATCCGCAAACCGCATCACAAAACTCATCATCCGTCCGCCATCCATCCGCATCAACATTTTTGACCGATTTTTAAAACCGCACCCGCCCGTCATCTGCTGATTGGGCTCTTTATTTGAATGGCTTACTCCTTTTTATTATTAAATGAATGTTTCTTTATTGATTATAAGAGAATAGAGAATGACTTTAATGTAGACATGTAGTTAATCCAAACGTGCAAGCCAAATCCAGCATTAACTGACGACGCTTTGAAGTGACGCTAAACGATACGAGGACGTGTCTTTTCACTTGATTCGATTCTTCGGTCCTCGAGTCTTTTCCTTGCGTCCTTTCCTCGCATCCCGGAGGGCTGGAGCTAAGACACGAGGAAAGAAAGCAAGGAAAGGAAACGAGGATGCACAAATAAGAAATGAGAAGCGCCCTATAAAGCTCTCAGAATATCAGCAGTGAACTCCGTCTCCGATCGGCGCACAACCGCGCATCTCTAACAGAAAGCTTTGCTTTTCTAATTTTTATGTTAATTTAGGACAAAATTTGTTGTGTTTGGGGATAAAACACTAAGATCGACATCTTTAGATGTTATTATTATTAATTATGTGTATATGTCTGTTCAAACACGCACACAAAACCCAGACTTTCGCTACGCTTCAAATCACATGTACAGAATGGGTTTGGGAAACAGCGCGTGTTTCTCACTATGGAGCGCGTCTGACAGTCACGCACCGCTTTATGACTGTTTTGAGGATTGCACAGGAGGAGCGACGGCACCTGTAATGAAAAGGAAAGGGAATCCCGCCGTTTTTATATTTATTTCAAAGTGTTTCATGCCTAAATAAACCAAAAACACAGAGCTGACTCACATTTAAGAGCAAGGGGCGGCCCCTGGTGGTTCGGCGGTATGGGTTGCGTATAGGGAGGATCGGCTCTTTAATGTTTATCGCCACCCTTCAGAGAAAGACTGAAAATACAGGAGAAATACGGGAAAACACCTTTACAGGATGATAGAACTGTAAAATATGAGATAATTTTTCCCGGGAGGGTTGACAGCTATGGCATGCCTAGCCTCATCGTACAGGATCCAGTTGAAAGCATTCATTTAAAAGCTCGATGGGTGTTTTTCTGAGAAATCTGTCCGGGTGTGCTCATTCCTGCCGGAGACTATAATCGAGAAAATCATTTTCAAGCAAAGAAACTGAAGGAAAATCTGTAGAAATGACCAATAAGTTCATCCTCAGAGAGCCGAGAGGAAATATGCAATGATGTTGAGTTCCGTCGGTTAATTAGCCCCTTTCCTTCTCTGTCGATGTATAATGTTGGCCTGCTCTTCACAGCGAATTCTTCACATTATTTTTCTAACGACGCTCCAAGTTCTCTCTCCAAAAAGACCAAACCCTGCGAATCACCTCGATTTCTTGTCTGTACTTTGTCCGTTTAATGACTGGTCATTCGCATCGCAGCAGGAACGGCCCTTCGGCTCCACAGAGCACAAGAAACCGGCAATTGTCCAAGCGTCCAATATCAGTCCTCATCAAGCCTCGACTCCAGTCTTCGAGCCTCTTCTGCGCCTCAGCCGGGACTCATTAGGAGCTCATAATAACTTTGGCCTGCCAGCCGCAATCTGGCTCTAGGCAGGACGTCCCAGATTGTACAGTCAATAATGGTTGCAATATATCAAAACAGAAGTATTTGCGATCTGGCGCTGGGATAATGTGTGCCACGTCGCTGTTAGATGACCGGGAAATTATATCAGACTCGCTGCATCCCAGTCAATGGAAGATAAGTGGATTCATTTCAGCGGGGCCTTTGTGTCCTGCGCAGTATTTCTGCCAATTTTCATCAATATACAACCAACGGTTTGCTTCTTAAAGTGTCCTGACAAAGTACTGGATGTTCATAAGCCAAAATGTTATGAGCACCTGCCTAATACCCTGTTGGTCCTCCATGTACTCCCAGCATTGGGACTCTACAAGAGCACTAAAGCTAAAATCAAGTCATTTTATATTTCTGAAGCACTTTATTTGATGCAAATGATATAAATAGGCAATCATCAAAGAATATCTTGTGTTTTTTTTTAATGTTTGTGCGGTCTTGAGTATTGGAACTGAACTTCGGCAGATGATGACGACGTTACACGAGGATGCAAGATTGCTGAAGAACGCATATTGAGAAACAGCCGAGTAGCTGTATTTAATAGAATTAAAGAGCCCCTATTATGGGTTTTTAAAAATGAGCTTGCATGCAGTGTATAAAACAGCTCTAAGTGAAGTGAAATGTCCAGCTAAAGATTAAATCTGATAGTGCTCAGTGTTTAAAACTATTGATTCATCCGTAAAAGAGTCGACTCATAGTTCCTCAAACGAATCGCCGTGCTTACGAGTCTTTAGCCGTTTCGGCGTGACGTGAACACGAAACATAAGCCCCGCCCATTTGTGCACACGCAGACCCGGGAGATTCGAAACCCCCAACCCCGCCCACAAACAACAGCGGCAAGCAAAGGTTGCCAGATTGGGTGGTTTTGAATTTGATTGTGCAGGTAAAAACCTTTTAGATAGGCGTTGGACTGGAATGAGTCAGCTACATCTGGCAACACAGAGAAGAGCAATGTGCTTAGCTGGATATTATAGGAAGTGTGTAAATGAACCACAGACAAGACTGTTCCCTCTGAGGAGTGCTTGTGAAATCTACACACAACAGAGGATTCGTCGATCGTTTGTTAAAGGAAGGATCAAAAAAGACTTGATGTATGCAGGGGTGGACTAGCCATAGGGAACAGCGGGACATTTCCCTGGCCTGCTATCCAGCAAGTGTGAGTGTGTGTGATTAAAACGGTCGCCTCGTTGTTTTCTCCAGCTTGTAAATGATGTATTTAATTGTGTTTAGTAACTTGTATCCGCTTGTAGTGTCTCTGGTTAACTTGTATTCTCATATCGCGTCTAAAAGCACATTGTAAACGCAACGCGTGCCGCTTTGTTTACGGATTAAAATGCGTTTGTGAGCTCGTGTTCCTCTGCTGTTTGTCGTTGCTATGGCTACATCAGCTCTCCTACACACGTGCGGCGGTCCTGTTTCATAATGGTTCAGCTTTTGCTGCTGTGTGCATTAATACTGCATGTGTGTCGCTGTTTTTACTTCTGGTTAAGAATAGAGGGATATGCTGGGAGACCGGGGGGTTAGTGTCGGGGGTGAGGGGTCTGAAATACGGGCGACTCCCGGGAGAAACGAGTGTTGGCAGATATGCTCTCGCACACACTATGACTACTTCAGTATTGATCAGCCGTGGTGGGCATTCTCTCACGCTGAATGATGTCGACCAATCACAACAGACTGGGTCATCGGTCCAATCAGCGCAGTTTAGCATCGCGCTAAGGAGGAGTTTGGGAACAAATGAATCACTGAACGATTCATATAGGAGTCGCTGGGATAATGAGGTAAAAATAAATGCAGATTATAAGACAATGAAAGTGTTTTTTGACCATGCATGCAGATCAGCCTGCTGTTGGAGACCCCCAAAACCAAAATATGACCCTTTTTAATGTATAATAGGGGCTCTTTACGATACATGAACAAATGAGTTTCTACAAGTGAAGCATGAGCACAACCAGGCCTTATAAATACGCAGTGGACCACCGCTTCAACTTTTACAGCTAAGACTCATAAAGCAATTTACTTTTCTGACTTTTTTTGCAGCAAAACTACATTAATATTTGAGTCAGGACAAAACGCAGACAGCGGGTGCATTCTCCTCATTCCGCGGGATGATTGCTGATGGTGAAGCATTTTCAAATGTCAAGAGGATTTACAGACAGGGTTTATGATTCAAGGCTTTCGATATCTTTTCAGCATTCACGCTTCTGAGTGTTCCAGAGACGATTACTGAGCAGCTGTTGCGGACCGTACACGAGGTGAAGATCAAAGCCTTTGTGGCGCTGAATTATTAATTTATCCACCAGTACTGCATGATTAAAACCTGACTGACATCAACACCTTCTGGATTTCTTGAGGAGGGGAGACATCTAATGTACAGTGCAGGTTATACAGAGACTCGTGCAAACTGAGTTTTCATGGCACACACTCCACAAAAATATTAGTTTGCTGTGAAACGAGCTGAATTACACAAGGCGGCATGGTGGCTCAGTGGTTAGCACTGTCGCCTCACGGCAAGAAGGTCACTGTTTCGAGTCTCGGCTGGGTCAGTTGGCATTTCTGTGTGGAGTTTGCATGTTCTCCCCGTGTTCGTGTGGGTTTCCTCCGGGTCAGGGGCGATTTTAGGATTCTTAGGACTATGAGGTGAGCACTGACGTCAGGTGTTGCCAAACTGCATTGTGGATCCATCGGCGTCGCTTCAGTCGTGTTGTTCGCTGCAGAAGTTGGGACTTTCTCAACTTTTCAAGCGTCAACACACCATGCAAATACACCAGCTCAGACAGTAGCCGATTGTTGACTAATTTCATTGGCTGACGCTGCTAAGACGGTCGCGTCAGCCCCAACTTCAGACACGCCCTCTGTCAAGCGTTGACGCTGAAGCCTCGTGTGAGTACACCGTGCGTTAGCCTCAACGTTTCCCTTTTACTTTGAATAGGTGACGTCAGGCGTTGTCAAACTGCATTGTGGATCCGTCGACACCGCTTCAGTGGCGTTGCTCGCTGCAGAAGATGGGACTTTCTCAGCGCCATCCAATCAGATCGCTGTATGCAAATACACCAGCTCAGACAGTAGCCGATTGTCGACTAATTTCATTGGCTGACGCTGCTATGATGATCACGTCAGCCCCAACTTCAGACACGCCCTCTGTCAAGCATTGACGCTGAAGCCTCGTGTGAATGAACCCTGCGTCAGCGTCAACGCTTCCCATTCACTTTGAATGGGTGACGTCAGGCGTTGCCAAACTGCATTGTGGATCCGTCGGCGTCGCTTCAGTGGCATTGCTCGCTGCAGAAGTTGCGACTTTCTCAACTTTTCAAGCGCCAACGGAAGCGTCAGCCAATCAGATCGCTGTATGCAAATACACCAGCTCCGACAGTAGCCGATTGTTGACTAATTTCATTGGCTCCGCTTCAGTGGCGTTGCTCGCTGCAGAAGTTGGGACTTTCTCAGCGTCATCCAATCAGATCGCTGTATGCAATTGTTGACTAATTTCATTGGCTGACGCTGCTAAGACGGTCGCGTCAGCCCCAAATTCAGACACTCTTTCAAGCATTGACGCTGAAGCCTCGTGTGAATGCACCGTGAGGAAACAGTATATTGGAAACCCGATTGCTCCTATGACATTGGGGTACGAGTGATACTAGTGTATCCATATCAAAGACCTGCAAATAAGCATAATGTATACCAATTAATGGATAAACACACACCTTGTTCTCTCGCTCTGCACAGCTGTGGTTTACTGATCAAATGAACAACGACAGTCGGGGAGGATCTGAATTCTGTCACCGTCTTCATATCGAATTTAAAGGGGACAGAGACGATAATCTGGTCTACAGTTTATGAGCGAATCGGAAAAGTTTTAGGGGGGCTGAGTGGAAACATAGAGGGGCTAGTGACGCCCATGCTCCAGGTGCCTATATTTCAAACATATGTACTGTGATTGGTTGTTCTGAAGAGGAACTCCTACAGAACATTTCTATTACGTCTTTTCTTTATCCCGTGTTTTATTGGCTAGTTTTACAATCCACTGAATCATTTTAACTAATAAACCACATTGACTAATTAATAATTAATGAATTAAACATATTAATTCACTTAATTCTGCCAGTTATTCCACATTTATTGCCGGCATTTGAACAGGACGGCCATTCACAAGACATAAGAGACAGTCCATCTTAAAGTAAGTTTGCTTTTTATGGTAACAGAATCATTATAATTACTAATACACACACAAACATTCAAAGAAGAAATTGTGTGTAATGCATACAGTGATGTACAATATGTGTTTTATGAATGAGAAGTGTATATTACGAGTTCTGATTAGTTTAGTGTAAGCTATTTTTGCTGTGAAACCTGGCGACCCTCTTTAGCCATTAACACATTGTGACACGTGTTAATGACATGGATAGATCATAATGCTAACCACACCATGGATAAAACATAAAATAAATATGAAACAAAGCAAACAGCAAGTCAAAATAATGTGAGCGTGTCCTGTATCTTTGGTTTGTCTTTGGTTTGGAAGCAGCGCCATCTAGTGGTAAACATGTGTACTGAGATTGGTTGTTCTGAAGAGGAACTCCTACAGGACATTTCTATAAGTCTTTCTTCTAGCCAAGTCTTTTCTTTATCCGTGTTTTATTGGATAGTTTTTATTTTTTAATTGAAAAAATGTCTCAGCAGATATAAAACGATGAAAAATCGGTGCAGATGTAGACAGGGGCGCCGCTAGCAATTTTGGGCCCCATGAAAAAATATGAGGATGGGCCCCTACTACCAAGCTAGCTATCTAAACTCTTTGTCTGCGATGTAGTTATACTGACCTATGCATTTTATTATTGATTTTGTCAACCAAATATCAGTATTTAGTAAGAGAACGACCATGACTGTAGCTAGCAGATGATTTATTGTTCAAATGTAAATGTAGTACAAAAAAAGGAACAGTAATAAAATATTCACTGAAAATTTTACATTTTTATGTGCATATATACACACAGTTGAAGTCAGAATTATTAGCCCTGTTTATTTTTTCCCCAATTTCTGTTTAATGGAGTGAAGATTTTTTTAACACATTTCTAAACATAATAGTTTTAATAACTCATCTCTAATCAATTAAAGGCTTAACTAGGTTAATTAGGTTAACAGGTTAGGGTAAGTAGACAAGTTATTGTATAACAGTGGTTTGTTCTGTAGACTATCAAGAAACAAAATTGCTTATAGGGGCTAATAATTTTGACCTTAAAATGTTTTTTAAAAAATTAAAAACTGTTTTTATTCTAGCCAAAATACAACAATTAAGACTTTCTCCAGATGAAAAAATGTATCAGACTATACTGTGAAAATTTGCTCTGTTAAACATCATTTGGGAAATATTTAAAAAAGAAAAAAAATTAAAAGGGGGGCTAATATCTGTATGTGTGTATATCTGTATGTGTGTGTGTGTTTACACACGTGCTTGTGTAACTGAGTACATAAAGTAATACAGACAGAATTCAGCAGATTTATTACATTTAAATTACGCCATTCACTATGGGCTCTACTTTAACATTCTAGGCTCAAAAGACTGGCTTGAGGAGCATCCTGGCTATGACATATTTAAAAGAAACATAATTAATTCAAAACTTGTCTTTATGCACATTGAGATATTGTTTTACACTATTCTGCTGATATGGTATGAGTTTGACTAATCAGTCATATTACTAGAAATGGTCCACTGGGCAAAAAAAAAAATAGATCATTATCTTTCAAGGAAACCTAACTTGATATATTTAAAGTTTTGTCTTTCAGTTTTATGTTTGCTTTGCTGTTATAACTAATATCATTCTACATAATCAACATTGAGGAAAAATAGCAGACAATTAATAGTGGCCACGTCAACAATTAAGTTAATATCATAGTGAAATTAATACTTAAACGCAGACTGCAATACACATGCTATTTTTTAAGGCAAGATCTCAGTTACCTGCTTCTTCAACTGGGAGATGAGTTTGGGGAACTTCGTAGGGAAGAGCGGGTGAGGGCGTATATATATATAGAGCACATCATTAGCAAAGTAAATTAAACTAGCGGAGCTGTCATTACCGCAAAAAGAAAGCTCTGTGAATAGACATAACGTTACCTTTCTTTTCAAGAATCTGAAACCGAATGTCTAATGAATGTCAAACGTCAAACTAACTTTACCACGGTGCTTTACGTAGCCTCTCTTTTCGTTTTTAATGACCGGATTTAATCTTTGTTAACCTCGACTCGAGGACATCGCTGCTTTGACAGTTTACCTGACGATCGCTCGCACTCATCAAAGCATCAACTCTCTTCCCGCTACTGACGGACTGAACCATAGAGTGAAAGGAGGGGGGTGCAATTTGACAGTGACAGACACAAGAGGCAGATATAAGCCGTTTTTTTTCTAATAAATTGTTTTACTTGTAATTTAGAGATACATTAATAATTTATATTACATTATAGTACTGGTATTAATTATAAAGCAGATCTCTGGGGGCCCCTAGAGTGCATGGGCCCTTAGAATCGTCCTAACTTTCCCCCCTTAGCGGCGCCCCTGGATGTAGAATTTATCTGAGCCAATTTTCGTTTCCTGAATAGTTCTGCATGACCTGATAGAATAAGAGATAAATTTCACACAACATATGTTCAACAAACGTTGCTACGCATTTTGATATATTTACTTGTGTGCTTTCTTAAATTAAAGGTAAGTCTCTTTTTAACTTATTTATGAACCATGTACCTCTTTACTTTTCTGGTGGAGATCTTCACGCTACACTCTCAGAAATAAAGGTACAAAATCTGTCACTGGGGCGGTACTTTATCAAAATGTACATTTTTTGTTCCTAACAGGTCCTTAACAGTACATATTAATAGCTAAAAAGTACCTAACAGTATCTTAAAAGGTACAAAAGTGCAACCTAAAGGTACTAATGTCCACCTGTATTACAAAAATGTACCCTTTTGTAAAGGTACCGCCCCGGTGACAGATTTAGTACCTTTATTTCTGAGAGTGTAGAGTGTATACATTTTGTGTAGGTAATTTATACACAAAAATAAGCTTCTAAAGACATTAATTACCTTGCTGATATTTTGCTCAACGTGAATCTCTTAATAATAAAAAGGACAACACAATTCTTAAAACATATCATGATTTTATTTCTTAATGATCAAGGCTTTTCCCCCAATTAAATACAAAACAATAAAATATCAATATTATCTTCTTTCTCCTGTACTCTTGTTATTGTTTCCTATGATATTTCAATTCAGTGCCGTTTATTTGTTATTTTTTTCTTGCATTCAATAAAAATAAATCATTTTTGGCCCAATATGTTTACTTCAGACTGCATGATTTTAGCCCCGATTTTGACTTGGTTTGGAGAAATCGCTCACAAATGCCTGAAATCACAGGTAAATCAGTGCTTGAGTAACAATCACACAGTGTGAACTCTCAAAGACACGATCTGAGAGAATCGTCGATGACGTGAGACATGTTTGGTTGTGAGACGTAGTTTGGACAAAGTTGTCGGCAATTCTTCCTATTTTACAGTCATGCAGTGTGAAACTCCCTGTCGCCGATCCATTTTGCAGTGTAAACACAGCAGCAGACATCCCAAGTCTCCCAGAAGTCCCGCAAATGCATAGAGACTCCCCGGTGCCCGCAACCGAATGATAATCTCTCGGAAATCGCGCGTCTCGCTCCCACTCCTCAAATACGTCGCGCACCCCTCTCCACCACATCCCTCCTTGCTCTTGACACACGTTGAGCACACTCCGCCGGTGATAGGGTCACCCCTGACAATCGAGTCCGCCTAGGACTGATCCTATTGGTTCACTGGAGTTGTAATAGGTCGCTTACCCCCAACACCCTGCCCCCCCTGTTCTTCACATACGTTGCGAAACGCTACCCCAGATAGTCATACACTATGAAAACATGTAACACGACTACTTTGAAAATCACACAGTCTGAACTCTGCATAAGGATGACCTGATCTGCGCAGTAAAAGACCTTTGACCAATCAGATAAAAGTGTTGTTTTCTGCAGTCTGTGAGGTAAGTTCAGACTTGGCCATCCATAAAAGTTAATGAGGCTGTCACATTCCTGCACTATAATATACTGTACAACACACCAGGGTTCTTATCTCTTTGCCAAAGTCAAATTCAAGCACCTTTTCAAGTGTGGCAAATTACAAACATATACATATTTCATCACATTATATCAGATGCTATTTGTTATATCATATATTATGTGTTATTCTATATCAGAGATGGCCAAACTACACACGTGGACCCACTCGAGGTGAGGAAAAGTTGTATCAAAATCTGACTCCCCTTTGCATATGTGTCACTCAGCGTGTGCAGTTATACTAACAGCGGTTTAGCCTGACACTTTTATCAATCTTTTTGGCAATTGACAGCAAGAACAAACAGAGAAAGTGTTGTCTGAATGACAAGCAGCACCTAAATATGTTCAAAAGAATTTTAAAAAACGCT
This sequence comes from Danio albolineatus, assembly GCA_903798035.1. Taxonomy (NCBI): domain Eukaryota; kingdom Metazoa; phylum Chordata; class Actinopteri; order Cypriniformes; family Danionidae; genus Danio; species Danio albolineatus. The sequence goes on along the minus strand of CAIGQQ010030790.1, from coordinate 1,053,024 downwards.
AAACGGGACGAATTTATACCCCATTTCGAAAGTAAAACATAAGCTGCGTCGACTCATTTCACATACTGTTTTTCCACATACTACATATTGGGGATGTATACAATTTCAGACACAGCCGTAGTATGTATACAGTATAGCATTTTTAAATTACTGAATTTCTGTACCTCAATACTGTTATGCTGTGTTCACACCAGACGCGGCACGCGCAGATAAATCATGCTATTCGTGCGTAAATACACACGTGAACATTTTGAGTTCACTCGCTTCATTCACACGTCAAATTTACTTCACAATAGACAGGGATTCGCGTCATGGGCAGGGCTTCTGTCTGCCCTGTGACTCTAGCTTTGTAGCTAAATGGCTAATGTGGATTTTATCGAGAGAATAACTGTGTTTATGTGCTTTATGAAGGCTGAAAAACAGCATCGAGCCGTGTCTACTAGATCCTTTCAGAGGTGCACCCAGCTCTGTGAGTTCATCAACTCCTCCAGAAACTATACCTGGAGGATGGAGGATGGAGGCTTTCAGCGGTGCTTCCGACTGAGCCAAGCCCAGTTTGATGAACTGTTGTCTGGCGTCGGTAGGAGGATTTTCCCCCGGGAAACCAACAACAGGCGCTACCTCATAATCACGCCCCTGCAAGAGAAAGCTCCTGATTGGTTAACACAGCACGAATGTCCGCTGAAGTTCAAATTTTCAACTCAATCAATTCGTGTGTTAAGCACGTCAGTCGCGCAAAACGCTCAACTTGCACCGCTTCATTCACGAGAATCGCATCTTTCGCGCCACCTCATTCGCCGCAGGATGTCTATTAGCGTCTTTGTATTGACTTAACATGTAAATCACTCGCAATTGACGCTTTCGTCCGCGTCTGATGTGAACGCACCATTAGACTCCACCAACAACAACAAAGCGTTGCTAATTTTAATCGTAGTTCTATTGTTCTCATCTGTGACTTGTTTATTTGTATATTCCTATCCCAATCAATGTAAAATTATTAACTCTTGCCAAATAGAGCAACTTAAGTCATCTTCTGAAATTATATTCATATCTCAATACAGATCACAGAAAAACGAAATATCGCAACGTCCGTTTTTTCCCCAATATTGTGCAGCCCTAGTAGATGGTTGTACCATCCTGATATCACGAAGAGACGTAACTATTTTACGTTTTGTCAGATTAGTGGCTAATTTGTTCGAGTTCAGTCGAATCAAAATGTACGATTTTAAAAAGGAGGCGTGGCACCCAACCCCGCCCTTAAACCCAACTGTAATTGGAGGATGAGCAAATCATACTAAATCTGAGATCGTACGAATTAGCCACTAATCAAAAAGTTACGAACTGTCGTGAGATTGTGTTGGATGTACAGTATATTATATTCTTAACAAACAGCGATTCTTTGCTTGCCTCCAATTCCTTACAAATACCACTGAAACCTAAAATAATCATTAAAAAAATTAGGTAGTTCAAGCGATTAGTGTTCAAAGTGAGCTTAACATGAGCTTATTTTTCAGTTTTTGTACTATTAGATACCTGAAAACCCTGAAAAGCACCATTTAGTTTGGTAGTATCCTTCCTATATTGTAATCATATTGTGTCCTATTTTTTACTAAACATATTATATACCAAGGGGCAGTACAGCAGCACTGTCGCCTCACAGCAAGGAGGTCACTGGTTCGAGTCCCGGCTGTGCTAGTTAGCATTTTAGTATGGAGTCTGCATGTTCTCCCCGTGTTGGTGTGGGTTTCCTCCGGGTGCTCCGGTTTCCCCCCACAGTCCAAACACATGCGTAATAGGGGAATTGAATGGACTAAGGCCCAATCCCAATTTTATTTTTGTACCCCTTCCCCTTGTCCCTTACAACCGAGGGTTAAGGGGAAGGGTTTCAAAACTTCCCCCTAAGAATTGGGCAGCACTTCAACACCTGCACACGTCATCATATGTCATCGCCATCTCTTGCTTCATATGAGATCAGACGATCACGACTGCTGGAGTTACTCCAGTTGTGTTATTGTTTGGTGTTTATCTTCAGGAAATCACTGAAGGCGTATATTATGTTATCATAACCATCTAATGTGGCGATAAGATCGTAACTGTACTGTGTGTTTACACAGTGGCCATATTTATCTGTGTAAACACACCAAAACAACATTAACATTACAGCAGACACTGTAAAAGCTCATTCCCAGACACTAGACATTACTGACAGGGGATTCCAGTGTCATCCAGTGGCAGAATGTTGTGGGACTGCTGTACATGAGTTATGATTATGGATTATAGATCGACAAATTTAGCATTTTTAAAAAAAAGCATGATGGTAAAACACGAACGCGGTTATGAATATATTAAAACATGTGTTTGTTTGTCGTAAAAGTTCGTAATAATGACAAAAAATACTAATTTGTGGATCTCCTTACTTCCGGGTTCAGTTGTGGCAGGTGCATTCTGGGAAATTTTCTTACCCCTCGTTTTAAGTGTGGTCCTGAAAAATCTTCGTTGGAAGGGGTGTATACCCCTCGCCCTTAGCCCTACGCCTTCAAGCTAAAGAGAATTGGGACACCACTACCCCTTGACGTGAACGCGCAAAACGAGGGGTAGGGGGAAGGGCTAAGGGGTCAAATTGGGATTGGGCCTAAATTGGCTGTAGTGTATGAGTGTGTGTGTTTCCCAATACTGGGTTGGTGGAAGGGCATTCGCTGCATAAAACATGAGCCGGACTAGTTGGCAGTTCATTCCGTTGTGGCGACCCCTGATAAATAAGCGACTAAGGAAAACGAATGAATGATATACCGAACCATACCAAAACCGGGACCCTAAAACCGTGATACCAACCGAAACCGTGAGCAATCTGTACTACTGCATCCCTAATAAAAGCTTCAATTTTGTCTGAACTGTTGTGCGCTCTGAAACCATATTCTTTCCACTTCATCTCTGCCCAGCTCCCAAAGACGGCAGAGGTGCCGCAGACCTTTCCTGGTGGTGATCATCAAATACTCCTCGTTCTCCGGCTGCTGGGTCACAGTATAACGGGCCAGGACAAGAGACTGGCAGAACCGGCACATAACCAGCCAGTAGAGCGAGTCTCTTTCAGCCTCATTGAGAGGAAAAACACTTTCCCATCCCGCCACCACTGGCCCTCCAACATCTAGCGGATCGGGACTCTCAATCATCATGTACATGATGGTGATGGCCAGCTCGAAAATGAAATACCCACAGCTCATGTCTGCAAAATCGAGAATCCCAGAGATGGTGTATTTTGAGGGTCCGTCAGGTTTCACCAAGAGGTTGTGGTCATTGAAATCTCCGTGGTTGATGCCTGCAATGCAATAAAAATATTGTAAGTAAAAGAAAACACACACACAATGGGTCTCGTTCACTAATAATTGCATATATATGTTCAAATTTATACTCGCATATGAAATTCCCATTGATTTTACCTACTTATTCACAACACATGCATACGCACATGAGTTTGTTCTTAAACTTTAACGGTTATTGAATTTGGAGTGTTCTCAATGAGTATGTTTACATGGACACCAGTACTCCGATTTCAATATGATTCAAGAGTTCACACTTAGATATTGTTTGACAATTGTTAGCAGGTTTGGCATGCTGTCCCTGGAGAGAACCCTGAGCTTGGATAGTTGAGCCACTGAGCACATGTTTAGTGCAGTATCGGTGCTTTTCCTCCACTACTGTCCTTCATCCTGCAGTCACTACTGTATTTCTGTCTTGTCTATGGTCATTGTCTACAGTAGAAAGATCAGTCCTGTGATTCCTGTCCAATTAAATCACACATAGAAAGTAAATCACATCATACTGAACACCCTCAAGACATGGGCGCTTTATAAACGCAGCAAACCTTTGGGAAACATTAAAAATGTCCAAGAAGATGTCCAAAATCTGCACACGCAATGATCCAGAGACTGTTTATAGACTGCATGTGACTGAAAATGATGGATGTCGACTGGATGAGGACTGAAATCACCAAACAGCCTTAAACTATCACTGAATGGAACCAATGAGGAATGGAAGGAAGGGCCAAATAAAAGGAAGGACCGAACGAGGAATGGAAGGAAGGATCAAAAAACCAAATAAACGAAGAAAGGATTCAAGGAAGGACTGAACAAACTAAAGAAGGAACGAATGAATGAACAAAGGACCTTATGAAGGAACAAAAATATGGAAGAAAGAATGAGCGAACAAATAAAGGGAGGAAAGAAGGAAGGACCGAACGAATGAAGGAAGAATTCAAGGAAGAACTGAACAAACTAAGGAAGGAAGGAAGGAAGGAATGAATGACTGAATTAAAGGACCTAATGAAGGAACAAAAATATGAAAAAAAGAATGAGCGTACAAATGAAGGGAGGAAAGAAGGAAGGACCGAACGAATGAAGGAAGAATTCAAGGAAGAACTGAACAAACTAAGGAAGGAAGGAAGGAATGAATGACTGAATTAAAGGACCTAATGAAGGAAGGAACAAAAATATGAAAAAAAGAATGAGCGTACAAATGAAGGGAGGAAAGAAGAAAGGACCAAACGAATGAAGGAAGAATTCAAGGAAGGATTGAACAAACTAAGGAAGGAAGGAACAAAAATATGGAAGAAAGAATGAGCGAACAAATGAAGGGAGGAAAGAAGGAAGGACCAAACGAATGAAGGAAGAATTCAAGGAAGGACTGAACAAACTAAGGAAGGAAAGAAGGAATAAATTAACAAAAGGACCTAATGAAGGAAGGAACAAAAATATGAAAGAATGAGCGAACAAATGAAGGGAGGGAAGAAGGAAGGACCAAACGAATGAAGGAAGAATTCAAGGAAGGATTGAACAAACTAAAGAAGGAAGGAAGGAACGAACAAACGAATGAAGGAACAAAAGGACCTAATGTAGGAAGGAACAAAAATATGAATATACGAACGAGTGAACGAAGGAAGGAGGGAACAAACAAATAATTGAAGGAAGGTTGGAAGGAACGAATGAAAATAGGAAGATCCCTAAATACAGCACATGTTGTTTGTGCAGGGATGTGTGAACGTAACATTCTGTAAACGCATCAGTTTCTCTACAGTGTAATACTCACTGCTCACTACTCTTGAGTACTTCTAAAAGGGCTACTGTTTACTCATACTCTGAGTAATATTTACTACAGATACTTTTACTCTACTGCACTACATTTTTGGGCAAGTAATGGTACTTTTACTGGAGTATGATCTTTCAGTACTCTTTCCACCACTGCTAATAACTCTTCTAAATATATGTACTGTAGAGCTCTTTATACATGTTTATAAGGCCTTGGGTGTACATGATTATTGTGTACATGTGCTATTTTAGTATAAAGTCTTTGATTAATCATTATTTATTCGTGAAACACACATTTCCCGCATAAGTTTGTGCATATGCATGGTTAGTGAATGAGACCCATTGACTGTGGAGTAAATTATTTGACTCTACTGAATGTCTTACATTTGCGAAACAGTGGTAGTTTTGGCGTGACCTCGACCTCGTACTTCTCTATAACGCCTTTCACGATCTTCTGCACGGGATCCCCATCCAAAACAGGAACATACTGGTTTAGGAGTGGAATGCTGGTGAGTTTCCATATGAAATGTTCTCTCTGAAGGACACTTGTGTTTGGATGCTCCATCTTTGCATTCACAAAAACAAACAAATGCTTAAACAGAGGACTCGACATGGGAATTCTTGGAAAAATTAAGGCTTAAAATGTATTGTATAGAACTTTTTGACTTTTCTAAAGCATAAAAATACCATAATATGTTTGCAGATATTTAAGAAATATGCTATATAAGTGAACATATGTGTTTGTCTGAAAAGCAATGCTAAAGTCAATTGTTTACCTTTAAAAATGTGCATCCCATGTCGGAATGTCTGTCTTTGTTTTGGTCACTACAAACAGCCCACTGCCAGTTTACCCAAATATATTTTAGCACCCTGGGTTGCCCAAGCAGAAAACTTATCGTATTTCATTGTCTTGAAGGCTACGTCTCCCAAAAATAAGACCTCCGGTGGACAGTAGAACAATCAAAAAGTAAATACCTTTAAATTAAGCGCCACTTATCATTAATATATTTTTATATGCATAATTCATTCATTCATTCATTCATTTTCTTTTCGGCTTAGTCTCTTTATTAATCCGGGGTCGCCACAGCGGAATGAACCACCAACTTATCCAGCATTTGTTTCACGCAGCGGATGCCCTTCCAGCCACAACCCATCCCTGGGAAACACATCCATACATTCTCATTCACACACATACACTATGGACAATTTAGCTTACCCAATTCACCTGTACCGCATGTCTTTGGACTGTGGGGGAAACCGGAGCACCCGGAGGAAACCCACACAACCACGGGGAGAACATGCAAACTCCACACAGAAATGCCAACTGGCCCAGCCGGGGATCGAACCAGCGACCTTCTTGCTGTGAGGCGAACGTGCTAACCACTAGGCCACCGTGGCGCCCACTATATGCATAATTAATGTAAACAAAATTAAATGTTGATTTACTTATGCGCATATTTATTAAAAACAAGCTTTGTTATAACCAATTGTTAGACCAATGGGACCTTTGAATTGAGGCTTTGGGGTGGCACAGTGGCTCAGTGGTTAGCACTGTCACCTTACAGCAAGAAGGTCGCTGGTTCGAGTCCCAGCTGGGTCAGTTGTCATTTCTGTGTGGAGTCTGCATGTTCTCCCCGTGTTGGTGTGGGTTTCCTCCGGGTGCTCCGGTTTGCCCCACAGTCCAAACACATGCGCTATAGGGGAATTGGATGAACTAAATTGCCAGTAGTGTGTGTGTGTTTGTGTGTGTTTCCCAGTACCGAGTTGCAGCTGTAATCAAAAATGCGTTAATTCAAAAAATATTACATGATCTACCAATAAAAAAAAATTATGTAATATCACTGAATCATCCTAAATACGTGAATGTTAACATACGTTACACTTTAATCATGGCTTTAACAGCTCTTTTTTGCGGTGTATTGCAATCATTTTGGCAAATACAACCAAAAACTTACTGTACTATGGTGTGGATGCAAATATAGTTGTAAATATTAGTGTAAATAAAATTATATAACCTGAACTTGTAGCGTAAATATATATTTTTTTGTTTAAACTTTTCCCTTTATGAAAGAATTGAAAGTAAAAATCTTACTTGCAGTAAAACTGTATCCAATGTGGCGGCAAGTTTCCCAACGTCATACAAGATTTGAGGACTGCAGGTGATTTTGGCTATGGTAGTGCCGGATAGGTAGGTAAGCAAGCGGACCAAATATATCTGTGTGCCAAATCCACAATCTGTAACAGACAGACAATAATAGCTAGCATCAGATATTAAATATAAACACATCCAACGCTTTTCAAGCACCCTTGTTGACTTTAAATGAAGTTCACCAAAAAAAATGAAAGTTTTCTCATTATTTAATAACATTCAAGTCGTTCTAAACTTAAAAAGGTGTGTGTTCGTTACAAAGATGTAAATCCAACAATTATCTAATTGTATAAAACTACTTGTTTTGGTAAATATAACCAAAATGTTGTGTAACCATTCTAAAAGAAGAAATTTGTATATTAAACTTATAAAGAAATGTTCGTACCTATCAGCCATCTTGAAATAACTCAATTTACTGCTTTTTTTCAGTATTATTATTAGTATTATAATACATGAATTTTCTGAAATAAACTGTTCTGTCTATAAAATAATCTATTAGAACATTTCACTTGTTTTTATTTAGTTAATGTGTTTAAATGACAACATAGCACACATTCAGAAATACACTACCACCAAGTTTTAGGAACAACAAATAATGACGTCTAGTTGATGATCTGGCCTCAGCAGTGGCTCATATGAAAGGCGAAGGCCTCTAGATTACACTGATTTCACCACAGTAAATATGATCATGTGTTGATGTTGACTGATGTAATGAGGACAGTGCAGTCTGACTCTGCTTAGACTAAAGTCTCGTCACTGAACCTTCAATAATGTCCAGTATAGAAGATAAAGTCCTGCTGCAGTGGAGACAGAATGAATATTGTGTGTGACTCCCATGAGCTTGGATGAGGACTGCATCCACACATCTCTGCAGTGACTCCAAAAACGCATTAATAAAGTCATCTGGAACGGCAGAGAAAGCGTGAAGACTCCCAGAGTTCATCAAGAGTCTTTGGGTTCATCTTCAACACCTCCTCCTTCACCTTACTCAATAATGTTCATGTCTGGTAACTGGGCTGGTCAATCCTGGAGCAGCTTGAGCTTCTCTGCTTTCAGGAGCTTTAATGTGGAGGCTGAAGTATGAGAAGGAGCGCTATCCTGCTGGAGAATCTGCCCTCTCCTGTGGTTTGTAATGTAATGGGCAGCACAGATGTCTTGATACCTCAGGCTGTTGATGTTGCAGACACTCTGCAGATCTCTCAATACTGAATGTAACCCCAAACCATGATGTCTCCTTCACCAAACTTGACTGATTCCTATCAGAAACTTGGATAGGTGACAAGACTTTTGTCTAAGCAAAGCCAGATATTACTGACCTAATTAAATAACTTTTAAAAAAATCAAGACATGATCATATTTTATTTTAAAATCAGTGTAATCTAGAGGCATTTGCCTTTTATATAAGCCACTTCTGATACCAAATCATCAACTAGAAGTTATTATTTATTGTTCTTAAAACTAGGCGACAAGACGTTTGTGAGTTAGTGTTCATGTTTAGGTGAACTATCCCTTTAGGTGTTCTTTTAAAAATCCCTAGCTATCAACATTAAATGTTTAATTAAATGAATAATTGACAGATGAACTCACCAAATTCCTCCAAGCTCATCAGTTTTCCGGTCAGCGTGGGTAAAGCGGTCTGCGCAGGAAGGCCTCTTTGGTGTAAAAAGTTCATCGATTGAGTCTGCAGCTCAATAACAGCGACGTTCTCGCTGTCTGCAGAGTTCATGACTTTTAAAACATATTCCCCACCCTCACTGGGCGCCACGTAGAAGTTCTGATCATCATAACTGGGCAGCGGCCGAATGACGGATGCGGTCAACCCATAGAGACGCTTAATAACGTCTGTAACCTGCGAATGGCTGAGATTTGGCTTCGATTCTTTTGTGGACATGGCTGAGGAAGGGAAAACTGGTTACAAATCATTTCATTACAAGAACAATATATGTAAGAAAACTGAGGTAGAGTTGGTTTTATATTCACACATTTATTTGGTAACACTTGAGTGTGGAAGTCCTAGAAGGCCATGCATTAAAATGTTTTTTCTCTCTTGTTATGTCGTGATCACGACTGAATTATCTCGAGATCTCGACATAACTCGTTTTCTCGTGATCTTGACATAACAAAAAGTTGTTTTCTTGTGATCTTGACTTATTTTTTGTTTTTATTTATTTATGTATTTATTATTGTTATTAATATTAATAATAATAATAATAATAATAATAATAATATCTGGCCGAATAGAATAGCCTAGCTGCAGATTCGTGTAACATGTTAAAGGCGTTCAGAACAGCGATAATATGAGCGCAAACGCCCATGATTAATGTACATTCATGATTATATTCATGTATATGATTATATACCATTATTTACAATAATATTCCCTCAACTGTTCCCATTTTAAAGCAACTACGTACTATATGGCGCAGAATAAGTTGCTGCATGAGTTAAATGATGAAGAATGATGAAGATCCTGCTTTTGCTTTAATCCTTTCCGCAAGTTATTTACAATTATTTTAAAACTGCGCCATATAGAGTTGCTTTAAAATGGGAACAGTTGAGGGAATATTATTGTAAATAATGCTATATAGAGTCATACATGAATATAATCATGAATGTACATTAATCACGGGCGTTTGCGCTCATAATATTATGGCTGTTCTGAACTCCTTTAACATGTTACACGAATGCGCGTCTTCAGCTAGGCTATTCTCTCCCTGGCCAGACATCGGCCAGATATTATTATTATTATTATTAACAACAACAAAAAAATAATAACAATCATAAATACAGAAATAAGTAAAAACAAAAAATAAGTCGTGATCACGAGAAAATTAGTTGTTATGTCGAGATCAGGAGATAATTAAGTCGTGATCACGACATAACAATAGAGCAAATATAATTTAATGCATGGCCTCTTAGGACTTCCGTACTTTAGGGACCAGTTCTCACTATTAACTATACAGTAATTGCTTATTAGCATGCAAGCTATTGAGATTTTGGCTGCTTATTGGTACTCATAAACTACATATTCTACATCCCTAACCCACTTAATATCTTTTAATAAGGTTGAAACTACGAGTATATTGAAGCAAGAGTCCAAGTTAATAGTTTGCTAACAGCAAGAATTGAACCTTACAATAAAGTATGACTATAATTTTTTCAAAGTAGTGATATTGAATCATTTAACGAAATAGTACAGATACAGTATATCACAAATATATATATATATATATATTACAGAAAAATGAAATATTGCAATGTCAGATTTTTCCAATATTGTACATTAATTGGTGCTAATGTTGTTCTGAAGTCATACTTTAATGCGATTTCAATTTAATGTTGTATATAATATAATGAGCGTTAAAAATGCAAATATGCAACCAACTTAACTTTACCTCAGTTTCAAAGGAAACCACTATATTGCATTGTTTTACTAAAATAAGTTCAATTAGTTCTGTCAAAAATGTCACTTGTGTTAATTGATCATTGTTTACTATGGTAAGTGTAGTAACCTGTTTTTTTGGAAGGCTGATTACCATTTGTACAACCAGTTTCACTAGTTTATTTCATGATCTACTGTATACAGGGATTCTGCAGGTTTCACCAAGATACACCAAGATGTTTAAGACCCTTTAAAGACAATGATATAAATTGTATACTTGTACAAGTGCTAAGGATTTTTTTTTTTCCGAATATCCTAGTTGGAAAAGATTTTCACTTGCCCTATCAAAACATGATTCGAATTTAATATATTTAATAATACAATTCTAATAATTTACATAATAAAAATATAGGTCAGGTCAGTATCCTCTGCAGTAAATAAATGGAGAACTTTTAAACAAATGTTACTGTCAGGGAAGTAATTAAAACATTATGGTAAACAGAGTTAAAAATGCTATTTTTAAATTTAAAAAATTATTTAGATTGTGATTGTTGGGGATTGTAAGCATACACTGTTGTATGATTATAGGTTCATGGCCAAATTGAGTAGTTATACAGTACACGAAGAAAGAAAAATTAAGACCTGTTAACAAAAGATTTAACACAATATATTGGTAGCTTTAAGCCTAAAATTTAGCTTTTGAGATTTTTTTAAGACCCCACGAATATACTGTCTATGGGTACTGAAGCATAACTACATCCATAGTTTATTGTTTTATTAGTACTATTATTATTATTATTATTTGCAGTAAATTGGTTCATTTTGGATTTTTTTTTTCATTTATTATTTATGTATTTTACATTTGATAGTACAGATAACATTTATGATATATTACGTGATGATTAAATAACAACAGAAGTATTTTTTCAGGCAAACCTATTGTTTGTACGGCATAAACCATACTCGAAGTGATTTTACTGAGACATAAAAATGTAAATAAAACACACAATCTGTATAATTTACTAACTTTTAAACTTAATAAATAAATAAAACATAATTCTCAGTGTGATACGGTAAAACGGCTTGTAAATTAGTACTATTCCTGCCGTCTAAATGAGCAGTGCTAATGATCAACTGAACTTTGGATAGTTTATTGTCGTGAATGGTCCACACATGGGACCACTGTTACTGTTTCATGTGGTTTATTTAACAAAAGCAGACGGCACGGGTCGAGAAAGCGTGCAAAATGCTTCAGAATAGCATTATAATGAACGGATAACGGGTTGAAAATTGCTTTAATTTGCGCTGTTACCTGCTGAGGAATGTTGTCAAACCAGTCTGCGAAATGGAGATTTGCAGCGAGTGCAGTCGCTGACGTGTGCTGCGTCATGACGTCACGCGTGGCGGCGGCTGCGTGGATGGTCTGTAAATCATTTTATGCTCTTGTATAACATGTTTCAGCATCAACTACAATGTGTGGTAAAATTTGTTTCTCACAGTCTAAAAATAACAAATCTATTCGCTCTCTTTTTTTAAACCAAGTTGTCTCCAAACCGAGCTCTATTACTTATTGGAATAATTTTGTAAGAATTCCTAAATGGGAAAGTATTTGGTCATTACCTCACAAAATTTTTTATTACAAATAAGATAAAAGAAATATCTTTTAAACTAATTCATAAACTCTATCCTATGAAAGCCCGTTTCCGCCACTGAATGATAAAAAAAATCCATAATAAAAAATATATATATTTAAAGTTTTAAAAAATATATATTTATATAAAGTCAGAATTCTGAGTTATTAAGTCAATATTGCGAGTTGTAAAGTCAGAATTCTGAGATATAAAGTCAGAATTGCGAGTTATTAAGTTATTAAGCAATTCTGACTTTATATCTCAGAATTCTGACTAAATAACTCGCAATTCTGACTTTATATCTCAGAATTCTGACTTTATAATTTTTTTTTAATCTTTAAATATTTTTTTTTTTATTATTGATTTTTTTTTATCATTCAGTGGCGGAAACGGGCTTCCATACTATCCGGTTAAACATTTAAAGTAAGAGTAAGAGTAAATTTTAGAGTAAATTTAAAAAGGATATTGATATAAATTGCTCTTTTTGTTCTTCACTTTTGGAAACTGTACCCCACATCTTTTGGCACTGTGGTTATGTTAAAAAGCTTTGGTGTGATGCTTCTGTTTTTATCAAAAAAAAGGTACTCTTTAATTTTAAATTGCATGTCGAAAATGTAATTTTCCAGATATTTTAATTATGATAATTTGAGCAATGAAGTTTTTGTTATTAACCTATTTATTTTGTTAATTAATTTTTATATTCATAAGTGTAAATTTTCCAACAAAAAAACCCTGTTTTGCTGTATTTTATAAGGAACTGAAAAATTACTTCTGTACTATTCAGCATAGTGCTAATAGAAAGGTCATTAAAACTGTCCAATTGTGCTCCAGTTTCAAAATTTTTGATTAATGAAAAGGTCCTGCTTGTATGTAATTGTAAAATTTTTAGTTATTTTTATTAATTATTATTTATACTCTATATTGTTATGTTTGTTTTATTTCAATTTTTTATTATTATTTATTTTTATTTTATTTTTGTGCTATTGTTATTATTTGTGTTTGATATCCCTGGCATTATTTTGATTACTATATTGTCATGTATGTACGGTGGCCGAGAAATGTTAACGCGCTGCAATTTAAGAAAGCACATGCAATAACAGAAAACACCAGCAAATTAAGATACGATTTTCATCAATTTGACAGCACACCTGTTACAAATTCTCACAACACAAACAACGGAAGAAATGCGCAGCAAATTGGTCAAAACACAACGGAAGAAAATGCGCAGCAAGTTATTCAAAACACATGCAAGATGGTGAATACACAACGGAAATGTTTCAAGAGGACCCAAAAACATGACGGACACCGCTGCTAAGATACGGATGTAGTTAATTTATTTAATAACGCAACATTTCAGTTGATCATTAATTAGACTGATAATTTACAAAAGACAATGGAATCGTGTAATCAGGATATTACACCTTTCAAAGACCACCAATCACTTCACTGAACAAGTCACGGCGGGTCCGTATCAGCTGGGTCCGTCATGTTTTTGGGTCCTCTTGAAACATTTCCGTTGTGTTTTCACCACTTGCTGCGCATTTTCTTCCGTTGTGTTTTGAATAACTTGCTGCGCATTTCTTTTGTTGTTTGTGTTTTTGAGCAGTTTGCTGCGCGTTTCTTCCGTTGTTTGTGTTGTGAGAATTTGTAACAGGTGTGCTGTCAAATTGATGAAAATCGTATCTTAATTTGCTGGTGTTTTCTGTTATTGCATGTGCTTTCTTAATTGCAGCGCGTTAACCTTTCTCGGCCACCGTATGTATGTGTTGTTTAAAGCATAATAAAAAAAAAGTTTAAAAAAAAAATTTAAATTAAAAAAAAAATGTTTCAGCATCAACGCATCCGCAATATTGAAATCGCATAGATATGAAATGCTGCCTTACGACTATATTTCAACAAGAGTCACAGTTCAGAACACAAGCTTTGTAGAGTTAATTGCAGAGTTTAACCAGAGTTTATGCTCGTTTATAACATGTTTACCTACGTTTATTACTATTCTGTCAGTTTTTTTTCATTACCGGTGTTTAGAATTTCACATGTACCAGTTTTAT
>CAIGQQ010030790.1:1014393-1031499 GCA_903798035.1 Danio albolineatus | reverse complement strand
ACTTTTGTCATTAAGCAATCAATGGTGTACCTCAGGGTTCTGTATTGTCTCCTTCATCATCTTAATATACATCTTGGAGGAGCATAACATAATTAAAAGATTCAAGTGATCTGGAGGAATTTCAGTGCTAAGCTGAACTAAGCTGAACTACCGTGATCTCCGATCCCTCGGGGGGCGCTGCATCAAGAATCATCATTCATCTTTAAGCGATATCACCACATGGGCTCAGGACTACTGTGGTAAACCAAGTACCACAATACGTAGTTACACTCACAATTGCCAGTTAAAACTACTGTGCCAAAAGGAAGCCCTATGTTAACAGTGTCCTATACCCTAAAATGAGTCTAATCTTTAATTCTGTTTAAAAAAAAAACTTCTACCTATTTAAAGTACTAGTCATATTCTGACATACTATTTTAAATAATAAATAATCAATGGTGTACCTCAGGGTTCTGTATTGGTCCCTTCATAATCTTAATATACAACAGAGGAGTTACCATTTAACATTATTTTAACCTGCTACATCCACTAGCTATATTCTGACACGCGGTGCTAAATAGCAAGCTACCATATGTTTACTAATATGCACATTCATTTCGACTTTCTTTGCGTTCATAATTCATCGGATTGTGAGCATCTCTGTAGGTGTCATAACAGGCAAACCGACACAGATCCATTTATGCAGCAAGCCGCTGTCTATTAATTATGCATTTCCATCTGTTACGACCTCAGCAACTCGCCAGTAAACAATAAACACTGAATAGTTCCGTTATACGAAGGTCAGCTTGTTTTTCTGTGCATCTGAATTAACCGTGAGATTAGTTATGTGCGAGACATTAACACAATAAGCCTTCTAAAATGATTGATTGTTTAGAAATGAACATTTATTTCTTGTAATGTGCTAGCCATTGAGTCCAAATCTTTGCGATTGTGCACAGCATTGATAAATGCAAATAATAAAAAGCAGCTGAGCTATTAAACAGACATTTCTATGCAGTTTCAAAAGATAAACGGGTGATTATAGAGACTGAGGATTACATTTGCAATGCATGATTTTTAAAAATGTATAAGCTGAAACAACAAACGCTCCATTGTCAATATTACAGGAGTCAGGCACATGCAACGAACAACACTGTATTCAAATCATCTTCATCTTATTGCATCTTATACTGTGCTTAACAATGTAGAATGAATATAATATTAAGTCAGTGATGAAAAGATCAAGATTTAATAGATTGATCACAAAAGTGAGTTACATTCACTGCTAGGAATCCTAGAAAAGAATCCACAATTTTAAACAATACTAAGCTCATTGTCAAGTAACCAAAGCATCAGTTTTATCTATTCTAATATATGGTAATTAACAACAAATATCTATCAGTGTGCCACAAACATACCATTGATTATTCCTATTTATTCCCCAACCTCATTGGCAAGCAACCTTTTGATTATCGATGACCTTCAACTGTTGTTGTCTTATCAGTGCCATTGGAATTCATTGGCCTGTATATTCACGACAGAAGAAAACACCAAAGATGCGCACTCAAATGCTTAAAGACAGACATTACATGACCAAAGTGGACACACAGTTTAAATTAAAAGTTTTGTTGTCTTCTAATCCCATAAAACGGGTGTCCAAACTCGATCCTGGAGTCCCGGTGCTCCAACTTGCCTCAACACACCTGCAAGGATGTTTCTAGAAAGCCTAGTAAGAGCTTGATTAGCTCCCCAGGTGTGTCTGATTGGGGTTGGAACTAAACTTTGCAGGACACCGGCCCTCCAGGAGCAAGTGTGGACTCCCCTGCCTTAAGAGATTCAATTTAATTTCATGGCTTTCAATTCAATTAAAAATCATCTATAATTGAATTGAACTCTGCTCTGCCCTCTTCACCTTCTTAATACACACAGCATCTCAGAGAAAAACCCTTCTGTCACGTGAACCAATCAATGGTGTACCCCATGGTTTGGTATTTGTCTCCCTCACCTTCTCAATAAACACAACATATCAGAGGATAACCCTTTTTAACACATCAACCAACCAATGGCAACCCAGGCTCATTATGGATACGCACCCCTGCGTACATTTCTGGACAGAGCGAAATACATCCCAGCAGGTACGTCTTCATGAAGTGTTTGTTTTCAAGAATCTGCTAGAGGCCGCTGTGTTCACTTTTTCAGATCTCAAATTTCTCTCGATTGCCATTTGCGCCCGCTCTTCTCGTGTATATCCACAAGAGGCCGACTGACTGACTGACCGATTCCTCCACCAACCCACTTCCCTAAACCCAACCGATAGTGATTTAAAAAAGCAATCCAGAAAAAAAGTAAAGCATTTATCCATATAAGCTTTATATCACAGCTATCTTCATTTTGAAGAATCCCGGCCATAAAATAACGGCCGTTAAATTACAGAAGTATACTGTAAAATAACGGCCATTAAATTAAAGAAGTATGACATAAAATAACAGATATTAAATTACAGAAATCTCCTTAAATTAAAATTTCTGTAATTTAATATCCGTTATTTTACGGAAAATTTCTATAACAGCTGTTATTTTACGTTTTTTTTTTCTGGCACCTCAGCTGCCGGAAATAAACCGGAAAATTACAGTTTTTTTTACAGTGTAGGATCCAAATCCCTCCTATTTTGAGACAAATTGATTTTATTTTTCAAATTGCTGCGTATTAACATGTCTCCATAGTAACACGTATAATCATATTAACAATACAGGATGTGCGCAAAGCAGCCAGGATTAAAAGTTCTGCTCTCTGTGCTCATCAATCATCATCAAATGTGATTAAGAGTGAGTTTCACAAGTTTAAAACCTTTTTAAAACGGTGCATGTTTGTAATGAATTACAGCAATTTTACCATCTTCATCAGCACAGCTGCGTGTCTGTGCAATTATAAAAGAAGACGCTTCAATCCCGGTTTGTGGACGTTAAATCAGGTTTATTTTCTACATTAACATAACGAATATCCATACAGCAGTGGATATTAACCTGTATCCTGTCACAAATGTGCGCGCTATATGTGTGTGTTTGTGAGTGAACTTTATAACAACATTGTGTGTGACTCATCATTGCAGAGAGGCTTGAATTAACTCCACAACAAATACATCAAATAATCATTGGGAAAGTATTTCTCACAAACATTACGTGAGATCTGCTTCCTTCACGTCTGTCACTGTGCTGTTTATCTGAAGCAGAGATTGAGCCACACTCTGACAGGCATGTGGGAATGGTGGGCGGAGAGTACTAGCATTAAAGGCACAGGCCACAAAAACAGCTACAGTGTGTTCAGAGCAGGAAATCCAACGTTCTGAAAGGTATAATAAATAATCTGATGGGTGTTTTGAGCTGAAACTTTACAGACAAATTCTGGAGACACAAAAGACTCATCCTAAATCTTGAAAAAGGGGTAAAATAGGTGCCCTTTAAGATAATAATAGAACAGATCTACTTGACTTGTGATTACATTCCTAGTCTGATATGTGACACATATTGCTGCCTTGGCCAAATGATAATCATTTAATCGCATGCATTACATGTCTCCAGCCACATTTCACATCAGTATTTAAATGAGGAGGTCACATCTCTGCGATTTGCCAGTTCCATGGTGTGTCGTTTCATATAATAGAATTTAATTTAAACAGAATTAACAAATAGCAGGATGTCCTATTAGACCACAATCAGTTCTAGCGTCTGCGGTCAGAAAGGAAGTCACCATCAAAATGTGATATATGGCAGTGTTTCCCAACACTGTTCCTGAAGGCACACCAATAGTATACATTTTCAACCTCTCCCTAATCAAACACACCAGAATCAACTCATCAGAGCATAAAAACAGACTCCAAAAACTGAAGTAATTTGGTCGGATAAGGGAGACATCCAAAATGTACTGTTGGTGTACCTCCAGGAACAGGGTTGGGAAACAGTGATACATGGGATAACATACAAACTTCATTGTTAGACTGATCTGCACAGTGAACTAGGATCAACACATAGGGTATTCTCTGTATGAATCAATTATAGAGTGATAAAAAGGTCAAAATTAACACCAATCAGTGCTATTTTTAAGAATTTGACAGAAGCTGCTTTTATTCTTGCACATAAAGATGTTCACTTTCACACCCTGTGCATCTTTAAAGTCACTGGTTTCCATAACAACGTGCATATCTGTTTCTATCCATCTAATCACTCAGACAAGGAATTCATCTGCTCTTCAGGTTTGATCACAGTTGGCTTTGAGAAATTACTTCACACAATTATAGGCAACATGATAGTGTTGTTAAACCTGCCGTCTTTGCTTATCATGCTGTCAGTTCTGCTGCAAATTATTTGACATGTTTAAGAGTCTGTGTGGGTTTAATTACAAAGAAATGCTTGGGTTATTAAAATGTTAACATTGAAAGCAATGCAACTACATAAGTTTTGCATTTCCAATCTCTCTCAGCCAATTATGTACACCAAAGTTCGGTATTTAGCCCCCTTATTTTCTTAATGTACAAAAAAATCTTGGAAACCAGTGGGGTACCTCAGGGTTTGATATGTGGCCTTTTACATTTTCTAATGGTGTACTACAAAAATCAAGTACAGAAGAAAGGAATGTGTCCCAAACAAATCGAAAACAACAACATTAAAAACCAGTGGTGTACCTCAGGGTTTGGTATTAGGCCCATTCACCTTCTAATGGTGTACAACAAAAATGGACTACAGAAGAGAGGAATGTGTCACAATTTTTTTTTAAAAGACCACATTAAAAAACAGTGGTGTACCTCAGGGTTTGATATGTGGCCCCTTCACCCTCCAATGGTGTAAAACAAAAATGGACTACCAAACAGAGGAATGTGCCCCAAAAAATTTAAAAAAAGATCACATTATCAAACCAGTGGTGTACCTCAGGGTTTGATATGTGGTCCATTCACCTTTCAAAGGTGAAAAACAAAAATACAGAAGAAAGGAATGTGTCCCAAACAACTGAAAAAGGTCACATTAAAAAAGAGTGGTGTACCTCAGGGTTTGGTGTTTGGCCCCTTCACCTTCCTTGGTGTAAAACAAAAACGGACTACAGAAGAGAGGACTGTGCCCCAAACAAATCGAAAAACGACAACATTAAAAACCAGTGGCGTACCTCAGGGTTTGATATGTGGCCCCTTTACTTTCCAATGGTGTAACACAAAAATGGACTACAGAAGAAAGGATTGTGCCCCCCAAAAAATAAAAAAAATGATGACATCAAAAATCAGTGGGGTACCTTAGGGTTTGGTGTTTGGCCCATTCACCTTTCAATGGTGTAAAACAAAAAATGGACTACAGAAGAGAGGAATGTGCCGCAAAAAAATCCAGAAATGACAACAAAAGAAACTAATGGTGTACCTCAGGGTTTGGTATGTGGCCCTTTTACCTTCCAATGGTGTAAAACAAAACTGGACTACAGAAGAAAGGATTGTGCCCCCCCAAAAAATCGAAAAACGTCAAGATTAAAAACCAGTGGGGTACCTCTGGGTTTGGTATTTGGCCCATTTACATTCCAATGGTGTACAACAAAAATGGAGACAACATAACAAACTAGTGGTGTACCTCAGGGTGTGGTATTAGATCCATTCACCTTCCAATAGTGTTAAACAAAAATGGACTACAGAAGAAAGGAATGTGCCCAAAAAAATGAAAAAGGTCACATTAGCACACCAGGGGTGTACCTCAGGGTTTGATATGTGGGCCCGTCAATTTCTAATGGTGTAAAACAAAAATGTGCAGAGTACAGAAGAATGGATTGTGCCCCCCAAAAAAATCCAAAAACGACAACATTAAAAACCAGTGGTGTACCTCAGGGTTTGGTATTAGGCCCGTTCACCTTCCATTGGTGTTCAACAAAAAATGGACTACTAAAGAGAGGAATGTGCCCCAAAAAAATTAAAAAAAATGTTGCAGTAGCAAACCAGTGGTGTTCCTCAGGGTTTGGTGTTTGGCCCCTTCATCTGTCAATGGTGTTAAACAAAAATGGACTACAGAAGAAAGGAATGTGTCCCAAACTAATCGAAAACGACAACATTAAAAACCAGTGGTGTACCTCAGGGTTTGGTATTAGGCCCATTCACCTTCCAATGGTGTACAACAAAAAAGGACTACAAAGAAAAGCAATGTGTCCCAATTTTTTTTAAAAAGACCACATTAAAAACCAGTGGTGTACCTCAGGGTTTGATATGTGGCCCCTTCACCCTCCAATGGTGTAAAACAAAAATGAACTACAGAAGAAAGGAATGTGCCCCACAAAAAAATCCAAAAATTACAACATCAAAAACCCGTGGTGTACCTCAGGGTTTGGTATTAGGCCCATTCACCTTCTAATGGTTTACAACAAAAATAGACTACAAGAGAAAGCAATGTACTGCAAAAAAAAATTGAGAAAAAAGTACCTCAGGGTTTGATATGTGGCCCCTTCACCTTCCAATGGTGTAAAACAAAAATGGACTACAGAAGAGAGGAATACTAAAGCCAATACTTGTATGTGTTCTTCCTCTTTGTTTCCTTTTTCCTGGATTCTGTATGCCAAAATTATAAAATAATAATAATAACTATTCATTCCTTCAGTCGTCAATGACAGATTCCTAGCAGTTCAGATCTGCACACGCTTTCATTCATCACAGCTAATGCAGTGTGAGTTCTTGAGTTTGGAAAAGAAAAAACTTCAAACTTTTTTCTGTCAGAAACTATTTGCTTCATGTCTTTATCACCAGAGGAGGATGGCAGCACTCAACATCCTGTCATTTCAATGGTCTCGTTTCAGAGACATGGGTGTAGGGCAGGTCAACTTTGCCTCAAATCTTGGCGAAACAATCAAACCAAGGAGCGAAGTTCACATGAACATACAATGCAGATCATGAAACATAATGATAGTTCAGGAGGATTGCATTATCCTTCAGGGATTGCTAGTGCTTTGGCTTCAAAGTTTAACAGACGACGTTTTTACATTCCTACTTTCTAGCATTGTCCTCAAATGAAAGGGTAGGAAACGCTGTAATTTTGCCAGTGAGGGGTCATTCACACTGAACACGTCTTCGGCTTGCATTGTGTTGCCCTTCGGTGTAAGTGATGCCCCAGATCTTGCACTTTCAATGTGAATGGCCGCTGATTGTGGTGTGTGAATGGAGTGTAATCTATTCAAGTTTTGCTTTTATACTTGTCTTTTTTATCTCATGTGTTCTCATTTCTTATGCTAATAGATTTCTGAAAAAAAAGTAAGGGGACACTTACAGTATAATAACATTTGAATGATGGAATTTAACGAAAATTTGCAAGGTCTCAAAACATTTTTACAATGGTGTGTCACAAACGGTGCATCTTAAAGCAGACATAGCGCCCTCCGAAGGACACTTCAGTGTGAAAACAAACATAAAAGCCGTATTGAAGTTTCGCTTCAAACCGAAGTGCTTAAAACGGACCACTTCGAAGGGCCCTTTGGAATGAAGGATTTTGAAGGGTACAACTGATGGACGCCCATGACCCTTTGAGCAGGGAACATTGGAGACTGGAGGCTCAGGGATTGATTTCCCCTATAAAAATGTTTGCTTATCCAGCATATGTTTTATGCAGCGGATGCCCTTCCATTCGCAACCCATTTCTGGGAAACATCCATACACACTCATTCACATACACTACGAACGATTTAGCTTTCTCAGTTCCCCTATAGCGCATGTGTTTGGACTGGAAACCGGAGCACCCGAAGGAAACCCATACCAACAGGGAGAGAACATGCACACAACTCCACACAGAAACACCAACTGACCCAGCCGAGGCTCGAACCAGCGACCTTCTTGCTGTGAGGTGACAGCACTACCTATTGTGCCACCGTGTCGCCCACAAAAACCCCAAAGAGTTATCAATAAAATAAATATAAACCAATGAAAAACACCTTATTACAGTATACTTGCAAATTGGTCATTGTCATTGTTTATTTAGTGTTTATTGTTTTTATTTCTATAAAGGATGGGTCATATATATAGATACACCTTAATAAAATTGGAATGGTTTCCTGAATACAGTTTCCTGAAAGTGGATTGGTCGTCGATGGCCAGTTGAATGGCCCCCAAGGTCAACGAGTATGGATGTTTCCCAATGATGGATTGCAGCTGGAAGGGTATCCACTGGGTAAAATGTACTGGATAAGTTGGCAGTTCATTCCGCTGTGGCGACTCCTGATTTATAAAGGGACTAAACCAAAAAGAAAATGAATGAATGAATGAGTTAAGAAAAATCTCATTGGTGAATCATCTGTTGGCTAATGCGGGACCGGCTGTGGTCAATCATAAGCACAGGATCCTCTCCAAATTAGTTTATAAATAAACTTCACAAAATGGCAGCAAATACATTTGCTATTTAAACATTCATTTTACGTTTAGCTTAGTCCTTTTAAAAATCTGTGGTCGCCACAGCGGAATGAACCACCAACTTATCCAGCATATGTTTTATACAGCTGATGACCTTCCAGCTGCAACCGGGGAAACATCCACACACACTTATTCATACGGACAATTTAGCTTACCCAATACACCTACACCACATGTGTTTGGACTGTGGGGGAAACTGGAGCACCCGGAGGAAACCCACACCAACACGGGGAGAACATGCAGACTCCACAGAGGAACACCAACTGACACAGCCGAGGCTCGAACCAGCGACCTTCTTGCTGTGAGGCGATTGTGCTACCCACTGCGCCACCATGGCGCCCACTATTTAAACAAAATAAAATGCAAAATTTGAAAATAACACCTGCGCCAGGCTGAAATTAGTTAAAAAATACATGCGTCGTGCATGGGACCCTCAGTGTGCAAGGTTTCTGTAGGCGCCATGTTGTAGGGAATTCTGCAACCCAGGCTCATTGTGAAAGCGTAGTCCCACGTACGTTTCTGGAGACCGCACAGAGGTACGTACGGCTGAGTTTCATTTTTTAAACGAACGCTACGGGGCGGCGTGACGCCGTTTCTTTTCGCGCTTACCAGCCGAACGCTCGCCTCGTGTGGACGACTTTCCCGCTGCGACCAGTTTGTCCCGTTAGCTCGCCGTGTTCGTCGGCGGACTCGAGGCGCAGAGAGGAGTTGACCATGATGACGGGGTTCGAGTCCGGTGAGGAGTGCTTTCAGAAAGCAGGTCAGACAAACACAGAATCTAAATAATGAAATAAAGCAGTGAATAACAGGGTGAGAATGCGGTAAAGTTTGAAAATGTGGTAAAAATGAGACAACGGCTTTTATTTTATTCTGGATTGCTTTTTTAAAAGTTGTTGGTTGGGTTTAGGGAAGTGTGTGGGGGGTCAATCGATATAATATTGGTTGGGTTTAGGGAAGGAGGAAGGTGGGTCAGTCGATTGGATGGTCAGTCAGTCGATCAGTCAGCCAAACAGTCACCCGACAGCGGCCTCTGGTGGGTTTACGTGAGAACAGCAGGCGTGAACGGCACTCGCGAGAGACATTCGAGATCTCAAACAGCGTCCGCAGCGGCCTCTCGTGGATTTGCGAAAACAAAAAGTGCAAAAAGACGCACCTCACGGGACGTATTCCACTCCGTGGCCTCCAGAAACATACTCAAGACCACGTTCTCAGAATGAGCTTTGGTTGGAATTCTGGACCTAGTGTGAACTAGACTACGTAATTGTACGCAAGCCAGGAAAGGACTTTCGTAATACTGACAAAAACATTCCCAAACACACCTTTCACGATCCACAGAGCAGAAGAAAATATAAACACCATGAGCAACAGTATGATCAGAAGTAGTCGAACTATCCTTTAGTGCGCAGTCTTCAGTTTTGCACTTCATTTAAAGACGCTCGGTTGATTCAGATGATTAGAATAATAAAGAAGGATCAGACTTCCTCCACGTTATTTTCATTCCAGCACTTCCCAAATACCCCTACATCTGATAACTTTGCATGCTTCGTCTAAAAGACTCGTTATCTTTAATGATTAATATCATCAGAGAAACCAAAGGTGTGTTTTTCTAGGAGCTCGATTTAATTAGCTCTGCTTAATTCAATTCAACCACCCAGTTCAATTAAACACCGATGTGCGGGAGATACAATAGCATGAGGGAAATCAGATTAGAGAGTAGATCGCGGTTTTGGTGTGTGATATGAGCAGATGTTTGTGTGGCAGACTGGAAGAGTGCGTCTGCTCGGAGAGGGTTAAACGAGACTTGCGATGACACAGAATAAGGAGAGAGAGAGAAAAGAGAGTGCATAACTGTGTTTCTCAGTATAACCAAGGAAACCTTCCTCGAGTGATGAGCTTGTTATCAGTCTTTTAAACCAGACAAGCTGAATCTACAGGTTTCCTTCTAGTGTTATTGATGGTTTAAGAGGCTGGATCGTGCTCTGTGGTGATCTGTAAGGTAAGCTTGTTCATTTAGTTCAATTCTGTGACTTTTATTATCAGTTTACAGGTGTTTTCGGCAGATATATTAGAGGTAGACTGGAGTTAAACATTCAATTAGGAGGTCTCGTCTTAATGAAACGCTCCAGGGGTTGAGTATAGATTAGACTTCAGACTGAATGATATCTGTTGTCTGTGGTGGTTTGAAATCAGAGATTTTTTCGTTTGATATTTTTGACACAATTGTTGTTTATGCTGAAACATGCAGATAATTATCTGTGTTTGTGCTGTTAGAAGTCGATATACGGGGGATTTTTCATGAGTATAGAAAACTGGTGTATTTGAAGAGTTCATTAGACATCATTAGCTTTCATTGGTCTTCTTTTTCTGAAGAGTTCATTAGCAAAAAACATGATTTATGACAATGAATACAAACAGAGTTATGTTAATTTGCATATAGCAAGTTGCTAGATTGTAACTGAATATTGTGTAATACCATATTTTGCAGTATATATATATATATATTAGGGACCACTTTATTAGGTACACATTACTAGTACCGGGCTGGACCTGCTTTTGCCTTCAGTACAGTCTTAACCCTCTGTGGCAGAGACTCAACAAGACACTGGAAATATTCCTCAGAGATTTTGCTCCATATTGTCATGATAGCATCACACAGTTGCTGCAGATTTGTCGGCTGCACATCCATGATGCCAATCTCCCGTTCCACCACATCCCAAAGGTGCTCTATTGGATTGAGCTCTGGTGACTGTGGAGGCCATTTGAGTACAGTGAACTCGTTGTCACTCGCTGTGTGAATTGTAGCCTCAGTTTCGTGTTCTTAGCTGACAGGAGCGGCACCCGGTGTGCTCTTCTGCTGCTGTAGCCCATCCGCCTCAAGGTTGGCCGTGTTGTGCGTTCAGAGATGCTCTTCTGCAGACCTCGGTTGTAACGAGTGCTTATTTGAGTTACTGTTGCCTTTCTATCAGCTGGAACCAGTCTGGCCATTCACCTCTGACCTCTGGCATCAACAAGGCATCTGCGCCCAGAACTGCCCACAGCTGGAGATTTCCTCTCGTTCGGACCATTCTCTGTAAACCCTAGAGATGGTTGTGCGTGAAAATCCCAGTAGATCAGCAGTTTCTGAAATACTCAGACCAGCCCGTCTGGCTGCAACAACCATGCCACGTTCAGAGTCACTTAAATCCCCTTTCTTCCCCATTCTGATGCTCGCTGTGAACTGCAGCAGATCCTCTTCACCATGTCTACACGCCTGAATGCAGTGAGCTGCTGCCGTGTGATTGACTGATTAGAAATTTGCCTTAACGAGCAGTTGGACAGGAGGAGAAAGCCTTCTATCACATGACCCAACCAATGGTGTACCCCATGGTTCAGTATTTGGCCCCATCACCTTCTCAATATACACAACATATCAGAGGATAACCCTTTATCACATGAACCAACCAATGGTGTACCCCAAGTTTCAGCGAGCAAGCCAGAGGCGACAGCGGCGAGGAAAAACCTTTACCAATTGGCGAAAGTGGAGGAAAAAAAACCTGGAGAGAAACCAGGCTCAATTGGGCACGACCATTTCTCCTATGGTCAAACGTCTTCTGTAGAGCTAGGCACTGGAGGCTGGAGAATGCTGGACGTCAGCCAAGACTCGTCAGTCCCTGAAGTCTCACAGGAATCAGCCTCATGCTCTCCGCTCCTCCAAGACCACCACAGCAGCTGCTCAGGATACTGCCTGGTCCAAGATTATGGAAACCTTGGGATCAATTCCTCTCTTCAATTTCTTATTTACCATTTTGATGTATGCATTTAGCAAAAGCGACTTCGGAAAGAGGAACAGATTCATCCAAGAGCCAGCAATCATTGTATTATACAAGCCCAGGTGTATTAGACGACTAGAAAAAAACAGGCTAAAGATGAGAGCTAATGCATATGTGATATAGAGAATATTTAAGTGTGTGAGTGTGTGTTGATTTGGCTGAAAGTGTAAAAATCATACTGCCATATACTGTAGTATATTTAAATTTTTGCGGTATTTTCCATTCGCAATGTCAATCTCAAGCCTCAAATGCGAAGTGTAATAATAATGCGGCTCCTGGCGTGTACAATATATCGTATGATTGAATAAAAATTTAAGCTGCTGGATGCACTTTTACAATGTAATACTGTTGAGTTTGAGCTGGAAAATGGAAGAACCATGCAGTCCTGCGAGCTGAAAGTAAGCTCATCTCCAGCTCTTCTCCTCAGATCAGCTGAAGCGTGAGGTCAGGCCCTGCTGGGGAATCAGCGGTCTTTCTCAAATTTACTGTCCTTCATTATAATGATTTCCACACATCTCCCTCTTAACCCTCCAGATCCACCTTTATCCGCTGCCGCATCAGGGGTCACGCTGAGAGACAGCTTCATTTCTCCTTGCCTCTTCCCCTTAGATTAGTCCTGGACTACCAGTTACACTGCTGCAAACGTTCAATGTGCTCTTTAAAATATAGCGTGTTGGACACGATGCAGCTTACTGAACAGCACATAAAAACAGGACGATAACGGTCACACTTTACTTTAAGGTTCAATTAGTGAACTAAGTATACACAGTACTTGTACAGCATTTATTAATAGTAGATACGCATATACTAATGCGTTATTAACATCCAAATTCATGCTTGTTAATGCAGCGTGAGTTAACATGAACTATTTTCGTTCACTAGCATGAGCAAATGCTGTAATAAGTGTGTTGTTCATTGTTTGTTCATGTTAGTAAGTGCATTTACTAATACAACCTTATTGTAAAGTGTTACTAAAATAATATTTTGCGTTTGGAAAATAAATACTGTTACAGTAGTTACACGTATAATCTTTATTACTTCACTTTTATTCGATATTCAAGTAGAGAAACGTCACGAACTTGCTGACAATTAATGTTTTCATCCATGTGTATCTCACGAGAAAACGTAAGTATTTTACGATTTGGCAGTTTAGCGGCTAATTCGTACGAATTCGTATGAGTTGTGACGTACGAAAATGTACGATTTTAAAAAGGAGGCGTGGCACCCAACCCCACCCCTAAACACAGCATCATTGGTTGATGAGCAAATCGTACTGAATTGTATGAATTAGATCGTACAAATTCATACGAATTACCCACTAAATAAAAAGTTACGAATTGCCGTGAGATAGCGTTGGTATTGAATTATTAGTTACATTTAGATTTATTTATTTATTTAGTCATATTTATGTTAAATTATTTAAGTTTCTAATTATTAAAATCCAGTTTTTTTTTATTAATTTTATTTGTTTATTTAAATTTTTATAATTTTTTTTAAGGGTTTTCACCTTTATAAGACAGGACAGTAGACAGAATTGACAGTAAAGCATGGAAAGCAGAGACAGGGGTAGGAACGGCATAGGACCACGAGGCTGAATTGAACTCGGGTCGCTGTAAGCACCGGAGTGCATGTGTCGACGCACTAACCACTACACCACTGGCGCAGACAAAATTCATTTTATTTCAATGTGTTTTTTTCTTATTACGTGTTTATCTTAAACTATATTATTAATGATCAATTATTAATAATTTATTTAAAATACTATTCAAAGCTCAAATGTCTCTAAACATTTTAAACACACACACATAAATACACTAACGGTCTGTAGGATTGTTAAATGTTTTAAAATCATCTTCTCCTGCATTTATTTAATCAAAAATATAGGACACATTGTAGAATAGTGAAGTGTTATCGCACTATAAAATAACTGATCAAAAGTAGTTTGTAATTTAATTAAATTATTTATGAAATTTCAGCTTCATTACTTGTCTTCACAGTCAAATAATCCTTCAGAAATCACTCTAATATTCATTATTATTATTATTGTTATTATTATTATTAATGATAATAGTAATAAAAGCAATAATGACTGGAGTAATGATTTCATTTGAAAATACATACAATAAGTAATAAATATTTAATAAGTTAGTATTTGACAATTTAACAATTTTGTTTACATTTAATAAATTTCGCCTTGATGAAAATAATAATTTTATTTAAAATATTAAGTATAATTAATCATAAAAAAAATAAAAACTGTCCCCAAACCTTTAACCGGTAGTGGTTTTGACTGATACATGCACTCACTGAGGCTACAGTTCACACAGGCTCACCAACATTGGACGACAGAAGATTGGAAAAACGTTGCCTGGTCTGATGAGTCTCAGTCAGAATTTGACGACAACAACAACATGAAAGCATGGATCCATCCTGCCTGGCTGGTGGTGGTGGTGTAATGCTGTGGGGGATATTTTCTTGGCACATTTGGGCCCATTAGTTCCAACTGACCATCTTCTGATGGCTACTTCCAGCAGGATAACGCTCCATGGCATAAAGCGGGAATCATCTCAGACTGGTTTCTTGAACATGACGATGAGTTCACTGTACTCAAATGGCCTCCACAGTCACCAGAACTCAACCCAATAGAGCACCTTTGGGATGTGGTGGAACGGGAGATTGGCATCATGGATGTGCAGCAAATCTGCAGCAACTGTGTGATGCTATCATGACAATATGGAGCAAAACCTCTGAAGAATATTTTTCCATTTCCATATTTCTAATGAAGCACCTCACCCCGTCACGTGCCACCACAAAATCAGTGACTATGCAGGTGATAACATGAGCTCTGCTACCAAAGGAGGAAACGAAGCCACGACCTCAAAGCAAAAACGGCTTTAGTTTTACCTACTGTAAACACTTATTATTGAGACAGAATTAAACTAAATAATATCTGCATATATTCTGTAGTTCAGGACATGCTGCCGTTGTCCCACAACAACATTAAAATAGTGTAGATTAGTGTATGATGTTTTATATTTATAGTCATTTGACATTAGATTTTCGTTAAAGTAATGCAATAGTTACTTTCCCTGGTAACTAGTTACTTCAATAATTATGTAACTCAGTTACTATTTGTGAGAAGTATCCAGTGGTGGAAAGAGTACAGAAAAATCATACTCCAGTAAAAGTACCATTACTTGCCTAAAAATGTAGTGCGAGTAAAATATCTGTAGTAAATATTACTCAAAGTATGAGTAAAAAGTAGCCCTTTAAGAAGTACTCAAGAGTATTGAGTAGTGAGTAATACACTGTAAAAAGCTGATGTCATTTGTGTAAACGTAACATTCTGTAGTGCATTTAGTTATTACCCAGCAGGCACACAACACCATAAGACGTTAATAATAGGTTAGATTTAGGTTGTGATTTCAGGTGACCAAAGTTTAATGTCCAGTCAGCGTGTAAGGACAACGTTATTTTGATGTCCAATAATGACGGTTGATATTTGGTTGATTTAAGGTTGTGATAGAAAGACGAGCCGACATCTTAAACCAACGTCATATTGATGTCAAATACTGACATTTATTCGTCTGGTATGGAGAGCAAAATCCAACATCTGATAGATGTCATAGTGGTAACGTCCACATAGCGTCATGCTGTAGCATCATTAGACGCTGATATTTGGTTAATTTTTAGGTTGGACATTGACATCAGCCTGATGTTGGGTATAACATCAGGGTACAACGTCAACCTGACGTCTTGTTGACGTCCTTTGCCTTCTGGGTGTTTAGGGCCATTTCGGTCATCACACAGTAAACATCCGTCATCTTCTCATCAGTGTCATGCATCTACACAGTCTCTGGGTCATTGCGAGTACAGATTTTGGACATCTTCTTAAACACGTAGATCAGTATGATGCAATTTTTACCTTCTATGTGCGATTTGATTGGACAGGAATCACAGGACGGATTTTACCAATGCCCATAGACAAGAATAAATACAGTAGTGACTGCAGTTTAAAGGAAAGTAGTGGAGTAAAAGTACTGATACTGCACTAAAAATGTACTCAAGGGAAAGTAAAAGTACACGTTTTTAAAGCTACTCAGTAAAGTACAATTCCTGAGAAAAACTACTCAGTTACAGTAGTCTGAGTATTTGTAATTAGTTACTTTACATCACTGGAAGTAACTAATAACTATAACTAATTACTCTTTTAAAGAAACGTGCTCAATATTGGAGGTGGGGGAGAGAAGAGGGATCTTGGTTTTATTCACCGGGGCTCTCGGAAAAAACATGGGTTTTTAGTTGTTGTATTAGGGATACCAGTGAATCTGCAGTCCGTGTGAGAATGGGAAAATCATTCCAACAGTGGGGAACATTGAACAAGTTGTCCTCTTTACACCACTTTGATTGTTTTTTATTAATTCTCTGTACTGGGTTGCAGCTGGAAGAGCATCCGCTGCGTAAAGCATATGCCAGAATACTTAAAATAGGTTAACCTCTGATAAATAAGGGACTGAGCTGAAGGAAAATGAATGAATGAATGATCAAACAAGCTTGTTCCTCACCCATCATCGCCAACCCTTTCTTCTTCTCCATCCACAGGTCCAGGATGATCTCCAAACCCAACTGCTCCTCAGCCAATTCCTCAACGCCGAGGTGCATCCAAGACCTATTCTGCAACTCCAGCATGGCTTTAAACCTCACCGAGATGGAGATGGAAGACTTCTGCCTCGACCAAGACGAGTATCTGGAGAAATACCTCGGGCCAAGACGATCCCCAGTGTTCCTGCCTGTGTGCCTGACCTACCTGCTGATCTTCCTGGTGGGAGCTTTGGGAAACATCCTTACCTGCGTCGTCATCGCTAAAAACAAAGTCATGAGGACGCCGACCAACTTCTACCTGTTCAG